>JARACL010000165.1:0-151000 GCA_029948455.1 Solanum rostratum | reverse complement strand
GGAAACAGGCGATTTCGGCTCATTTCTATGGGTGTTAGCCCACGGATTCTGGCGCTGCATGGGGTTCCGGTGCAAGATTCTCGAAAATCCATACGAGGGGGTCTGCAAGAGGCCCGGTAAGAGGTCCATGTCACCCGGAGGGGTTGGATGAGGCCTGGTTGGATTTTATGGGCCAAGGAAGTGGAAACAGGCGATTTCGGCTCATTTCAGTGGGTGTTAGCCCACGGATTCTGGCACTGCATGGGGATCCGGTGCAAGATTCTCGAAAAACCATACAAGGGGGTCCGCAAGAGGCCCGGCAAGAGGTCCATGTTTCCCGGCGGGGTTGGATGAGGCCTTGTTGGATTTTATGGGCCAAGGAAGTGGAAACAGGCGATTTCGGCTCATTTCTGTGGGTGTTAGCCCACGGATTCTGGCGCTGTATGGGGTTCCGGCGCAAGATCTCGAAAAACCATACGAGGGGGTCCAAAAGAGGCCCGGCAAGAGGTCCATGTCGCCCGGTGGGGTTGGATGAGTCCTGGTTGGATTTTATGGGCCAAGGAAGTGGAAACAGGTGATTTCGGCTCATTTCTGTGGGTGTTAGCCCACGGATTCTGGCGCTGCATGGGGTTCCAGCGCATGATTCTTGAAAAACCATATGAAGGGGTCCGCAAGAGGCCCGGCAAGAGGTCCATGTCGCCCCGCGGGGTTGGATGAGGCCTAGTTGGATTTTATGGGCCAAGGAAGTGGAAACAGGCGATTTCGGCTCATTTCTGTGGGTGTTAGCCCACGGATTCTGGCGCTGCATGGGGTTCCGGCGCAGGATTCTCGAAAAACCATACGAGGGGGTCCGAAAGAGGCCCGGCAAGAGGTCCATGTCGCCCGGTGGGGTTGGATGAGGCCTGGTTGGATTTTTTGGGCCAAGGAAGTGGAAACAGGCGATTTCGGCTCATTTCTGTGGGTGTTAGCCCACGGATTCTGGCGCTGCATGGGGTTCCGGCGCAAGATTCTCAAAAAACCATACGAGAGGGTCCGCAAGAGGCCCGGCAAGAGGTCCATGTTGCCCGGCGGGGTTGGATGAGGCCTTGTTGGATTTTATGGGCCAAGGAAGTGGAAATAGGCGATTTCGGCTCATTTCTGTGGGTGTTAGCCCACGGATTCTGGCGCTGCATGGGGTTCCAGCGCAAGATTCTCGAAAAATGATACGAGGGGGTCCGCAAGAGGCCCGGCAAGAGGTCCATGTTGCCCAGCGGGGTTGGATGAGGCCTGGTTGGATTTTATGGGCCAAGGAAGTGGAAACAGGCGATTTCGGCTCATTTCTGTGGGTGTTAGCCCACGGATTCTAGCGCTGCATGGGGTTCCGCTGCAGGATTCTCAAAAAACCATACGAGGGGGTCCGCAAGAGGCCCATGAAGAGGTCCATGTTGCCCGGCGGGGTTAAATGAGGCCTGATCTGATTTTATGGGCCAAGAAAGTGGAAACAGGCGATATCGGCTCATTTTTGTGGGTGTTAGCCCACGGATTCTGGCGCTGCATGGGGTTCCGGCGCAAGATTCTCGAAAAACCATACGAGAGGGTCCGCAAGAGGCCCGGCAAGAGGTCCATGTTGCCCGGCGGGGTTGGATGAGGCCTGGTTGGATTTTATGGGCCAAGGAAGTGGAAATAGGCGATTTCGCCTCATTTCTGTGGGTGTTAGCCCACGGATTCTGGCGCTGCATGGGGTTCCAGCGCAAGATTCTCGAAAAATGATACGAGGGGGTCCGCAAGAGGCCCGGCAAGAGGTCCATGTTGCCCAGCGGGGTTGGATGAGGCCTGGTTGGATTTTATAGGCCAAGGAAGTGGAAACAGGCGATTTCGGCTCATTTCTGTGGGTGTTAGCCCACGGATTCTGGCGCTGCATGGGGTTCCGGCGCAGGATTCTCAAAAAACCATACGAGGGGATCCGCAAGAGGCCCATGAAGAGGTCCATGTTGCCCGGCGGGGTTAAATCAGGCCTGGTCTGATTTTATGGGCCAAGGAAGTGGAAACAGGCGATTTCGGCTCATTTCTGTGGGTGTTAGCCCACAGATTCTGGCGCTGCATGGGGTTCCGGCGCAAGATTCTCGAAAAACCATACGAGGGGGTCCGCAAGAGGCCCGGCAAGAGGTCCATGTCGCCCGGCGGGGTTGGATGAGGCCTGGTTGGATTTTATCGGCCAAGGAAGTGGAAACAAGCGATTTCGGCTCATTTCTGTGGGTGTTAGCCCACGGATTCTGGCGCTGCATGGGGTTCCGGCGCATGATTCTTGAAAAACCATACGAGGGGGTCCGCAAGAGGCCCGGCAAGAGGTCCATGTCGCCCGGCGGGGTTGGATGAGGCCTGGTTGGATTTTATAGGCCAAGGAAGTGGAAACAGGCGATTTCGGCCCATTTCAGTGGGTGTTAGCCCACGGATTCTGGCACTGCATGGAGATCCGGTGCAAGATTCTCGAAAAACCATACAAGGGGGTCCGCAAGAGGCCCGGCAAGAGGTCCATGTTTCCCGGCGGGGTCGGATGAGGCCTTGTTGGATTTTATGGGCCAAAGAAGAGGAAACAGGCGATTTCGGCTCATTTCTGTGGGTGTTAGCCCACGGATTCTGGCGCTGCATGGGGTTCCGGCGCAAGATCTCGAAAAACCATACGAGGGGGTCCGAAAGAGGCCCGGCAAGAGGTCCATGTCGCCCGGTGGGGTTGGATGAGGCCTGGTTGGATTTTATGGGCCAAGGAAGTGGAAACAGGCGATTTCGGCTCATTTCTGTGGGTGTTAGCCCACGGATTCTGGCGCTGCATGGGGTTCCGGCGCAAGATTTTCAAAAAACCATACGAGAGGGTCCGCAAGAGGCCCGGCAAGAGGTCCAAGTTGCCCGGCGGGGTTGGATGAGGCCTTGTTGGATTTTATGGGCCAAGGAAGTGGAAACAGGCGATTTCGGCTCATTTCTGTGGGTGTTAGCCCACAGATTCTGGCGTTGCATAGGGTTCCGGCGCAAGATTCTCGAAAAACCATACGAGGGGGTCTGCAAATTTACAGCCTTGCTTCCCATTGTAATTGCCATTGTAGCACGTGTGTGGGCCAGCCACGAAACCAAGGTTGAAAAGATTGCAAAAATCAGTAAGAGGCCCGGCAAGAGGTCCATGTCGCCCGGCGGGGTTGGATGAGGCCTGGTTGGATTTTATGGGCCAAGGAAGTGGAAACAGGCGATTTCGGCACATTTCTGTGGGTGTTAGCCCACGGATTCTGGCGCTGCATGGGTTTCCGGTACAAGATTCTCGAAAAACTATACGAGGGGGTCCGCAAGAGGCCCGGCAAGAGGTCCATGTCGCCCGGCAGGGTTGGATGAGGCCTGTTTGGATTTTATGGGCCAAGGAAGTGGAAACAGGCGATTTCGGCTCATTTCTGTGGGAGTTAGCCCACGGATTCTGGCGCTGCATGGGGTTCCGGCGCAAGATTCTCGAAAAACCATACGAGGGGGTCCGCAAGAGGCTGTGAAGAGGTCCATGCTGCCCGGCAGGATTGGATGAGGCCTGGTTGGATTTTATGGGCCAAGGAAGTGGAAACAGGCAATTTCGGCTCATTTTTGTGGGTATTAGCCCACGGATTCTGGCGCTGCATGGGGTTCCGGCAGAAGATACTCGAAAAACCATACGAGGGGGTCCGCAAGAGGCCCCGCAAGAGGTCCATGTCGCCCGGCGGGGTTGGATGAGGCCTGGTTGGATTTTATGGGCCATGGAAGTGGAAACAGGCGATTTCGGCTCATTTCTGTGGGTGTTAGCCCACGGATTCTGGCGCTGCATGGGGTTCCGGTGCAAGATTCTCGAAAAACCATACGAGGGGGTCTGCAAATTTACAGCCTTGCTTCCCATTGTAATTGCCATTGTAGCACGTGTGTGGGCCAGCCACGAAACCAAGGTTGAAAAGATTGCAAAAATCAGTAAGAGGCCCGGCAAGAGGTCCATGTCGCCCGGCGGGGTTGGATGAGGCCTGGTTGGATTTTATGGGCCAAGGAAGTGGAAACAGGCGATTTCGGCACATATCTGTGGGTGTTAGCCCACGGATTCTGGCGCTGCATGGGTTTCCGGCGCAAGATTCTCGAAAAACTATACGAGGGGGTCCGCAAGAGGCCCGGCAAGAGGTCCATGTCGCCCGGCAGGGTTGGATGAGGCCTGTTTGGATTTTATGGGCCAAGGAAGTGGAAACAGGCGATTTCGGCTCATTTCTGTGGGAGTTAGCCCACGGATTCTGGCGCTGCATGGGGTTCCGGCGCAAGATTCTCGAAAAACCATACGAGGGGGTCCGCAAGAGGCTGTGAAGAGGTCCATGCTGCCCGGCAGGATTGGATGAGGCCTGGTTGGATTTTATGGGCCAAGGAAGTGGAAACAGGCAATTTCGGCTCATTTTTGTGGGTGTTAGCCCACGGATTCTGGCGCTGCATGGGGTTCCGGCAGAAGATACTCGAAAAACCATACGAAAAGGTCCGCAAGAGGCCCCGCAAGAGGTCCATGTCGCCCGGCGGGGTTGGATGAAGCCTGGTTGGATTTTATGGGCCATGGAAGTGGAAACAGGCGATTTCGGCTCATTTCTGTGGGTGTTAGCCCACGGATTCTGGCGCTGCATGGGGTTCCGGTGCAAGATTCTCGAAAAACCATACGAAGGGATCCGCAAGAGGCCCGGCAAGAGGTCCATGTTGCCCGGCAGGGTTGGATTTTATGGGCCAAGGAAGCGGAAACAGGCGATTTCGGCTCATTTCTGTGGGTGTTAGCCCACAGATTCTGGCACTGCATGGGGTTCCTGCGCAAGATTCTCGAAAAACCATACGAGGGGGTCCGCAAGAGGCCCGGCAACAGGTCCATATCGCCCGGCGGGGTTTGATGAGGCCTGGTTGGATTTTATGGGCCAAGGAAGTGGAAACAGGCGATTTCGGCTCATTTCTGTGGGTGTTAGCCCATGGATTCTGGCGCTGCATGGGGTTCTGGCGCAAGATTTTTGAAAAACCATACGAGGGGGTCCGCAAGAGGCCCGGAAAGAGGTCCATGTCGCCCGGCGGGGTTGGATGAGGCCTGGTAGGATTTTATGGGCCAAGGAAGTGGAAACAGGCGATTTCGGCTCATTTCAGTGGGTGTTAGCCCACGAATTCTGGCGCTGCATGGGGTTCTGGCGCAAGATTCTGGAAAAACCATACGAGGGGGTCCGCAAGAGGCCCGACAAGAGGTCCATGTCGCCCGGCAGGGTTGGATGAGGCCTGAATGGATTTTATGGGCCAAGGAAGTGGAAACAGGCGATTTCGGCTCATTTCTGTGGGTGTTAGCCCTCGGATTCTGGCGCTGCATGGGGTTCCGGCGCAAGATTCTCGAAAAACCATACGAGGGGGTCCACAAGAGGCCCGGCAAGAGGTCGATGTCACATGGCGGGGTTGGATGAGGCCTGGTTGGATTTTATGGGCCAAGGAAGTGGAAACAAGCGATTTCGGCTCATTTTTGTGGGTGTTAGCCCATGGATTCTGGCGCTGCATGGGGTTCCGGCGCAAGATTCTCGAAAAACCATACGAGGGGGTCCGCAAGAGGCCCTGCAAGAGGTCCATGTCGCCCGGCGGGGTTGGATGAGGCCTGGTTGGATTTTATCGGCCAAGGAAGTTGAAACAGGCGATTTAGGCTCATTTCTGTGGGTGTTAGCCCACGGATTCTGGCGCTGCATGGGGTTCCGGCGCAGGATTCTCGAAAACCCATACGAGGGGGTCCGCAAGAGGCCCGACAAGAGGTCCATTTCACCCGGCGGGGTTGGATAAGGCCTGGTTGGATTTTATGGGCCAAGGAAGTGGAAACAGGCGATTTCGGCTCATTTCTGTGTGTGTTAGCCCACGGATTCTGGCGCTGCATGGGGTTCCGGCGCCAGATTCTCGAAAAACCATACGAGGGGGTCCGCAAGAGGTCCATGTCGCCCGGCGGGGTTGGATGAGGCTTGGTTGGATATTATGGGCCAAGGAAGTGGAAACAGGCGATTTCGGCTCATTTCTGTGGGTGTTAGCCCACGAATTCTGGCGCTGCATGGGGTTCCGGCGCAAGATTCTCGAAAAACCATACAAGGGGGTCCGCAAGAGGCCCGGCAAGAGGTCGATGTCGCCCGGCGGTGTTGGATGAGGCCTGGTTGGATTTTAAGGGCCAAGGAAGTGGAAACAGGTGTTTTCGGCTCATTTTTGTGGGTGTTAGCCCACGGATTCTGGCGCTGCATGGGGTTTCGGCGCAGGATTCTCGAAAACCCATACGAGGGGGTCCGCAAGAGGCCCGACAAGAGGTCCATGTCACCCGGCGGGGTTGGATAAGGCCTGGTGGGATTTTATGGGCCAAGGAAGTGGAAACAAGCGATTTCGGCTCATTTTTGTGGGTGTTAGCCCATGGATTCTGGCGCTGCATGGGGTTCCGGCGCAAGATTCTCGAAAAACCATACGAGGGGGTTCGCAAGAGGCCCTGCAAGAGGTCCATGTCGCCCGGCGGGGTTGGATGAGGCCTGGTTGGATTTTATGGGCCAAGGAAGTTGAAACAGGCGATTTAGGCTCATTTCTGTGGGTGTTAGCCCACGGATTCTGGCGCTGCATGGGGTTCCGGCGCAAGATTCTCGAAAAACCATACGAGGGGGTCCGCAAGAGGCCCGGCAAGAGGTCCATGTTTCCCGGCAGGGTTGGATGAGGCCTGGTTGGATTTTATGGGCCAAGGAAGTGGAAACAGGCGATTTCGGCTCATTTCTGTGGGTGTTAGCCCACGGATTCTGGCGCTGCATGGGGTTCCGGCGCAAGATTCTCGAAAAACCATACGAGGGGGTCCGCAAGAGGCCCAGCAAGAGGTCCATGTTGCCCGGCGGGGTTGGATGAGGCCTGGTTGGATATTATGGGCCAAGGAAGTGGAAACAGGCGATTTCGGCTCATTTCTGTGGGTGTTAGCCCACGAATTCTGGCGCTGCATGGGGTTCCGGCGCAAGATACTCGAAAAACCATACAAGGGGGTCCGCAAGAGGCCCGACAAGAGGTCGATGTCGCCCGGCGGTGTTGGATGAGGCCTGGTTGGATTTTATGGGCCAAGGAAGTGGAAACAGGTGTTTTCGGCTCATTTTTGTGGGTGTTAGCCCACGGATTCTGGTGCTGCACGGGGTTTCGGCGCAGGATTCTCGAAAACCCATACGAGAGGGTCCGCAAGAGGCCCGAAAAGAGGTCCATGTCACCCGGCGGGGTTTGATAAGGCCTGGTTGGATTTTATGGGCCAAGGAAGTGGAAACAGGCGATTTCGGCTCATTTCTGTGTGTGTTAGCCCACGGATTCTGGCACTGCATGGGGTTCCGGCGCTAGATTCTCGAAAAACCATACGAGGGGGTCCGCAAGAGGTCCATGTCGCCTGGCGGGGTTGGATGAGGCTTGGTTGGATATTATGGGCCAAGGAAGTGGAAACAGGCGATTTCGGCTCATTTCTGTGGGTGTTAGCCCACGAATTCTGGCGCTACATGGAGTTCCGGTGCAAGATTCTCGAAATACCATACGAGGGGGTCTGCAAGAGGCCCGGCAAGAGGTCCTTGTCGCCCGGCGGGGTTGGATGAGGCCTGGTTGGATTTTATGGGCCAAGGAAGTGGAAACAGGCGATTTCGGCTCATTTCTGTGGGTATTAGCCCACGGATTCTGGCGCTGCATGGGGTTTCGGCGAATGATTCTTGAAAAACCATACGAGGGGGTCTGCAAGAGGCCCGACAAGAGGTCCATGTCGCCCGGAGGGGTTGGTTGAGGCCTGGTTGGATTTTATGGGCCAACGAAGTGGAAACAAGCGATTTCGGCTCATTTCTGTGGGTGTTAGCCCACTGATTCTGGCGCTGCATGGGGTTCCGGTGCAAGATTCTCGAAAAACCATACGAGGGGGTCCGCAAGAGGCCCGGCAAGAGGTCCATGTCGCCCGGCGGGGTTGGATGAGGCCTGGTTGGATTTTATGGGCCAAGGAAGTGGAAACAGGCGATTTCGGCTCATTTCTGTGGGTGTTAGCCCACGGATTCTGGCGCTGCATGGGGTTCCGGCGCAAGATTCTCGAAAAACCATACGAGGGGGTCCGCAAAAGGCCCAGCAAGAGGTCCATGTCGCCCGGCGGGGTTGGATGAGGCCTGGTTGGATATTATGGGCCAAGGAAGTGGAAACAGGCGATTTCGACTCATTTCTGTGGGTGTTAGCCCACGAATTCTGGCGCTGCATGGGGTTTCGGCGCAAGATTCTTGAAAAACCATACGAGGGGGTCCGCAAGAGGCCCGGCAAGAGGTCCATGTCGCCCGACGAGGTTGGATGAGGCCTGGTTGGATTTTATGGGCCAAGGAAGTGGAAACAGGTGATTTCGGCTCATTTCTGTGGGTGTTAGCCCACGGATTCTGGCGCTTCATGGGGTTCCGGCGCAAGATTCTCGAAAAACCATACGAGGGGGTCCGCAAGAGGCCCGGCAAGAGGTCCATGTCACCCGGTGGGGTTGGATGAGGCCTGGTTGGATTTTATGGGCCAAGGAAGTGGAAACAGGCGATTTCGGCTCGTTTCTGTGGGTGTTAGCCCATGGATTCTGGCGCTGCATGGGGTTCCGGCGCAAGATTCTCGAAAAACCATACGAGGGGGTCCGCAAGAGGCCCGGCAAGAGTTCCATGTCAACCGGCGGGGTTGGATGAGGCCTGGTTGGATTTTATGGGCCAAGGATGTGGAAACAGGCAATTTCGGCTCATTTATGTGGGTGTTAGCCCACGAATTCTGGAGCTGCATGGGGTCCCGGCGTAAGATTCTCGAGAACCCATACGAGGGGGTCCGCAAGAGGCCCGGCAAGAGGTCCATGTCGCCCGGCGGCGTTGGATGAGGCCTGGTGGGATTTTATGGGCCAAGGAAGTGGAAACAGGCGATTTCGGCTCATTTCTGTGGGTGTTAGCGCACGGATTCTGGCGCTGCATGGGGTTCCGGTGCAAGATTCTCGAAAAACCATACGAGGGGGTCCGCAAAGGCCCGACAAGAGGTCCATGTCGCCCGGCGGGGTTGGATGAGGCCTGGTTGGATTTTATGGGCCAAGGAAGTGGAAACAAGCGATTTCGGCTCATTTCTGTGGGTGTTAGCCCACGGATTCTGGTGCTGCATGGGGTTCCGGCGCAAGATTCTCGAAAAACTATACGAGGGGGTCTGCAAGAGGCCCGGCAAGAGGTCCATGTCGCCGGCGGGGTTGGATGAGGCCTGGTTGGATTTTATGGGCCAAGGAAGTGGAAACAGGCGATTTCGGCTCATTTCTGTGGGTGTTAGCCCACGGATTCTGGCGCTGCATGGGGTTCCGGCGCAAGATTCTCGAAAAACCATACGAGGGGGTCCGCAAGAGGCCCAGCAAGAGGTCCATGTCGCCCGGCGGGGTTGGATGAGGCCTGGTTGGATATTATGGGCCAAGGAAGTGGAAACAGGCGATTTCGGCTCATTTCTGTGGGTGTTAGCCCACGAATTCTGGCGCTGCATGGGGTTCCGGCGCAAGATACTCAAAAAACCATACAAGGGGGTCCGCAAGAGGCCCGGCAAGAGGTCGATGTCGCTCGGCGGTGTTGGATGAGGCCTGGTTCGATTTTATGGGCCAAGGAAGTGGAAACAGGTGTTTTCGGCTCATTTTTGTGGGTGTTAGCCCACGGATTCTGGCGCTGCATGGGGTTTCGGCGCAGGATTCTCGAAAACCCATACGAGGGGGTCCGCAAGAGGCCCGACAAGAGGTCCATGTCACCCGGCGGGGTTGGATAAGGCCTGGTTGGATTTTATGGGCCAAGGAAGTGGAAACAGGCGATTTCGGCTCATTTCTGTGTGTGTTAGCCCACGGATTCTGGCGCTGCATGGGGTTCCGGCGCCAGATTCTCGAAAAACCATACGAGGGGGTCCGCAAGAGGTCCATGTCGCCCGGCGGGGTTGGATGAGGCTTGGTTGGATATTATGGGCCAAGGAAGTGGAAACAGGCGATTTCAGCTCATTTCTGTGGGTGTTAGCCCACGAATTCTGGCGCTACATGGAGTTCCGGTGCAAGATTCTCGAAATACCATACGAGGGGGTCTGCAAGAGGCCTGGCAAGAGGTCCTTGTCGCCCGGCGGGGTTGGATGAGGCCTGGTTGGATTTTATGGGCCAAGGAAGTGGAAACAGGCGATTTCGGCTCATTTCTGTGGGTATTAGCCCACGGATTCTGGCGCTGCATGGGGTTCCGGCGAATGATTCTTGAAAAACCATACGAGGGGGTCTGCAAGAGGCCCGACAAGAGGTCCATGTCGCCCGGAGGGGTTTGTTGAGGCCTGGTTGGATTTTATGGGCCAACGAAGTGGAAACAAGCGATTTCGGCTCATTTCTGTGGGTGTTAGCCCACTGATTCTGGCGCTGCATGGGGTTCCGGTGCAAGATTCTCGAAAAACCATACGAGGGGGTCCGCAAGAGGCCCGGCAAGAGGTCCATGTCGCCCGGCGGGGTTGGATGAGGCCTGGTTGGATTTTATGGGCCAAGGAAGTGGAAACAGGCGATTTCGGCTCATTTCTGTGGGTGTTAGCCCACGGATTCTGGCGCTGCATGGGGTTCCGGCGCAAGATTCTTGAAAAACCATACGAGGGGGTCCGCAAGAGGCCCAGCAAGAGGTCCATGTCGCCCGGCGGGGTTGGATGAGTCCTGGTTGGATATTATGGGCCAAGGAAGTGGAAACAGGCAATTTCGACTCATTTCTGTGGGTGTTAGCCCACGAATTCTGGCGCTGCATGGGGTTTCGGCGCAAGATTCTCGAAAAACCATACGAGGGGGTCCGCAAGAGGCCCGGCAAGAGGTCCATGTCGCCCGACGGGGTTGGATGAGGCCTGGTTGGATTTTATGGGCCAAGGAAGTGGAAACAGGCAATTTTGGCTCATTTCTGTGGGTGTTAGCCCACGGATTCTGGCGCTGCATGGGGTTCCGGCGCAAGATTCTCGAAAAACCATACGAGGGGGTCCGCAAGAGGCCCGACAAGAGGTCCATGTCGCCCGGCGGGGTTGGATGAGGCTTGGTTGGATTTTATGGGCCAAGGAAGTGGAAACAGGCGATTTCGGCTCATTTCTGTGGGTGTTAGACCACGGATTCTGGCGCTGCATGGGGTTCTGGCTCAAGATTCTCGAAAAACCATACGAGGGGGTCCGCAAGAGGCCCGACAAGAGGTCCATGTCGCCCGGCGGGGTTGAATGAGGCCTGGTTGGATTTTATGGGCCAAGGAAGTGGAAACAGGCGATTTCGGCTCATTTCTGTGGGTGTTCGCCCACGGATTCTGGCGCTGCATGGGGTTCCGGCGCATGATTCTCGAAAAACCATACGAGGGGGTCCGCAAGAGGCCCGGCAAGAGGTCTATGTTGCCCGGCGGGGTTGGATGAGGCTTGGTTGGAGGGATGTAACACCCCACATCATACATGTACTAGTCCAACATAGATGAAACATGATGTGACGAGGTCAAATCTGCACATATTTTTAAAAGTGCATGAATTCCAGATTTAAGGGTTATATGTACATCTAATGCTTAAGATGACCGAGCGTATATAATTTTTAGGTCAAGTTAAGGAGAGTGTGACCTTAAATGAAGTAAAATAATTGAGGTGCTTGTGGGACTTAGGAAGCTAGTAGGTGAGTCACCTACGTGCTTAATAAGCTCGGTAAACGGAGACAAGGCCCAACACCGAATTTGTTCAAGTCCGATAAAGAATAAACCCCGAGTTAAAGATGTCATTTGGGCCCATGGTTTGGCATCATAAAAGGGCAATATTTGCAGCCCAAGATGGATAAGAAAAAGGGCTAAATTACAACTACAATGCAATTCAAAACTAAAGCCCAAACCAAGTGGGCTTAGGGAGTAAATGTTTGCAACAAAGCCCATCCCATTTGAAGCCCAATAAGGCCCAAATGAAAGGGGCCAAGCTGCTGCCCCATAACCTTATTAAAATAAGGCTAAAAGCCCAAAAGAAAGTCGGCCAAAGAGGCCTATAAAAGGGAGCAACCAGCAGCAACTTTCAGCCATTTTCTTAAGCCAAATTTTCAGATTTCTCTCAAGTTTCTTTTTGCTCTCTCTCCATTTTCTAAAGCATCCAAGACACACTTCTAGGGTTCTTGAAGAGAACCTAATACTTTAGAGTTAAGGTAAGTAAAAATACCCATGGTTTGGTGTAATATTTCCATGAAAAACATGAAGAGTATGTTGGTTGTATTGTGCAGGAATTTTGGGACAGCATGTGTTCCAATTTTGTAGTTCACTTTTCTTGTTAAATAAGAGACTTTTATCTTGTTGGTTGGCTGATTTATGAAGTAATATGTATGTTTTTAAGAAGTCTTGGGTCCATAGTGATGTAAGAAGGCTGCTGGACCACTTGTACCTTCCGCAAAAACAAGTTCTTAAATGATGTCTTAATTCCGGTCATTAGTAAGAATTTGTGGATTGTTTTTGGGAATTGTTGTCTCATGTTTTTCATCTACTTAGGGAATGTTTTTGGACTGATTTAGGACTGTAATTATGTGTAAATATGTTGAGGACAGTTTGGTTAAGGTTGGAACGGATTTGGAATGGTTGACGTCGAAATGTAGCGGAAAGACGCAATGTTGCGTTGTCTACTTACGTGTTGTGTAAAGTTGTTGTATGCTGTATTGTATGAGTTGTTGTAATGCTGTTATGAAACTAAGCATAGCTGGATATGACATGTATATGGGAATGTGTGTTAGAAAGTACGATTAGGAGCGGAAGTGTTGAAAGAATACTATTTGGGTGCTAATTCCGAGCTTGCTGCCCGGATGTTGTTTTTGGGTGAAATTGGATTACTAAGACGTGTTTATTAGCTACTAACGACATAGCACAGCGAGGTATGTAAGGCAACTTGATTTCCTATTACTTGGCATGAAATCTATAGTCTTCCTTAGCACATAAAGGCACGTACAAACTCCGACATGGCTGCTAACCGTCTTCCCACTCTTTAACATGTCCATATGTCTCCATATATAGTCATTGTCAACCTGCATATGTACTTGAATACCGAATATGCATGAATTCCTTTTTACCAAACAAAGTCTATGTGTTGTTCAATCTTTGATACGATTCATTAGTTGTGTATCTCTCTTCCCATCATGGTATTACCTTACATGGTTTTTCATATGTCACATGTCTATATTCATACAGTTCTAAAGGTTATGACCACCAAAAGAACCATCTCAAAGTAAACAAAAGATAACTTACAGTTGCTTATAAATGAGTGGTAGCCCAAGGGGTGGAAGAATCACCTAGCCAGGGTCGATCTCATTTGGGTGGTAGCCCGAGGGGTGAAGGAAGCACCTAGCCAGGGTCAATCCCATTACAGATGTACCACTGATCAGCTGGTCATTTACATGATATATTGTGTACAGATTATACAGTAAAGATGCAGTAATTAAAAAAAAAGACATAAAGTACATGATTCCACAGTGTGACTAAAGGTGGTCTTATCATACTTATACACCAGCATATGATTTCATTTGAGTTCATATTGCATATACAGTATTTCCTGCCTTACACATTCAGTACATTACCCCGTACTGACGTCCCTTACGGGGGACCTGCATTTCATGCTGCAGGTGCAGGAGTTACTAAATCTCCCATGTAGGAGTACAGGACTTCCAGTTGTTATTCAAAGCTCCAGGTTGCTTCGGGGCTTATGTGTTTAGAACCTGTATTTTGTATTGTATAGTTGGTCATGAGGCGGGGCCTGTCCCGACCCATATAGATATTGTTCCTTATTTAGAGGCTTTGTAGACTATGTAAATTAAAGTGTGGTCATATAGTGTATTATAGACATCGTGGCTCCAACGGCCTAGTCCTATGCATTTACTTTTGGTTTGTATGTACAGTTTACTTTCATTTGACAGCCTATTGAGTATGGAAGCCTCTTAAATGTTCATAGCAGGTGTATAGTTATGTTGGTTCACCCGAGCCTTGTCGGCAACGGGTGCCAGTCCGCCTTAATAGGGCTTAGGGTGTGACAAGTTTATGGGCCAAGGAAGTGGAAACAGGGGATTTCGGCTCATTTTAGTGGGTGTTAGCCCACGGATTCTGGGGCTGCATGGGGTTCCGGCACAAGATTCTCAAAAACCCATACGAGGGGATCCGCAAGAGGCCCGGCAAGAGTTCCATTCGCCCGGCGGGGTTGGATGAGGCCTGGTTGGATTTTATGGGCCAAGGAAGTGGAAACAGGCGATTTCGGCTCATTTCTGTGGGTGTTAGCCCACGGATTCTGGCGCTGCATGGGGTTCCGGCGCAAGATTCTCGAAAAACCATACAAGGGGGTCCGCAAGAGGCTCGGCAAGAGGTCCATGTCGCTCGGCGGGGTTGGATGAGGCCTGGTTGGATTTTATGGGCCAAGGAAGTGGAAACAGGCGATTTCGGCTCATTTCTGTAGGTGTTAGCCCACGGATTCTGGCGCTGCATGGGGTTCCGGCGCAACATTCTCGGAAAACCATACGAGGGGGTGCGCAAGAGGCCCGGCAAGAGGTCCATGTCGCCCGGCGGGGTTGAATGAGGCCTGGTTTGATTTTATGGGCCAAGGAAGTGGAAACAGGCAATTTCGGCTCATTTCTGTGGGTGTTAACCCACGGATTCTGGCGCTGCATGGGGTTCCGGCGCAAGATTCTCGAAAAACCATACGAGGGGGTCCGCAAGAGGCCCGACAAGAGGTCCATGTCGCCCGACGGGGTTGGATGAGGCCAGGTTGGATTTTATGGGCCAAGGAAATGGAAACAGGCGATTTCAGCTCATCTATGTGGGTGTTAGCCCACGGATTCTGGCGCTGCATGGGGTTCCGGCGCAAGATTTCGAAAAACCAAACGAGAGGGTCCGCAAGAGGCCCGGCAAGAGGTCCATGTCTCCCGGCGGGGTTCGATGAGGCCTGGTTGGATTTTATGGGCCAAGGAAGTGGAAACATGCGATTTCGGCTCATTTCTGTGGGTGTTAGCCCACGGATTCTGGCGCTGCATGGGGTTCCGGCGTAAGATTCTCGAAAAACCATACGAGGGGGTCCGCAAGGGGCCCGGCAAGAGGTCCATGTCGCCCGGCGGGGTTGGATGAGGCCTGTTTGGATTTTATGGGCCAAGGAAGTGGAAACAGGCGATTTCGGCTCATTTCTGTGGGTGTTAGCCCACGGATTCTGGCGCTGCATGGGGTTCCGGCGCAAGATTCTCGAAAAACCATACGAGGGGGTCCGCAAGAGGCCCGGCAAGAGGTCCATGTTGCCCGGCGGGGTTGGATGAGGCCTGGTTGGAGTTTATGGGCCAAGGAAGTGGAAACAGGCAATTTCGGCTCATTTCTGTGGGTGTTAGCCCACGGATTCTGGGGCTGCATGGGGTTCCGGCGCAAGATTCTCGAAAAACCATACGAGGGGGTCCGCAAGAGGCCAGGCAAGAGGTCCATGTCGCCCGGCGGGGTTGGATGAGGCCTGGTTGGATTTTATGGGCCAAGGAAGTGGAAACAGGCGATTTCGGCTCATTTCTGTGGGTGTTAGCCCACGGATTCTGGCGCTGCATGGGGTTCCGATGCAAGATTCTCGAAAAACCATATGAGGGGGTCCGCAAGTGGCCCGGCAAGAGGTCCATGTGGCCCGGCGGGGTTTGATGAGGCCTGGTTGGATTTTATGGTCCAAGGAAGTGCAAACAGGCGATTTCGGCTCATTTCTGTGGGTGTTAGCCCACGGATTCTGGCGCTGCATGGGGTTCCGGCGCAAGATTCTCGAACAACCATACGAGGGGGTCCGCAAGAGGCCCGACAAGAGGTCCATGTCACCCGGCGGGGTTGGATGAGGCCTGGTTGGATTTTATGGGCCAAGGAAGTGGAAATAGGCGATTTCGGCTCATTTCTGTGGGTGTTAGCCCACGGATTCTGGCGCTGAATGGGATTCCGGCGCAAGATTCTCGAAAAACCATAAGATGGGGTCCGCAAGAGGCCCAGCAAGAGGTACATGTCGCCCGACGGGGTTGGATGAGGCCTGGTTGGACTTTATGTGCCAAGGAAGTGGAAACAGGCGATTTCGACTCATTTCTGTGGGTGTTAGCCCACGGATTCTGGCGATGCATGGGGTTCCGGCGCAAGATTTCAAAAAACCATACGAGGGGGTCCGCAAGAGGCCCGGCAAGAGGTCCTGTCGCCCGGCGGGTTTCGACGAGGCCTGGTTGGATTTTATGGGCCAAGGAAGTGGAAACAGGCGATTTCAGCTTATTTCTGTGGGTGTTAGCCCACGGATTCTGGCGCTGCATGGGGTTTCGGCGCAAGATTCTCGAATAACCAAACGAAGGGGTCCGCAAGAGGCCCGGCAAGAGGTCCATATCGCCCGGCGGGGTTGGATGAGGCCTGGTTGGATTTTATGGGCCAAGGAAGTGGAAACAGGCGATTTCGGCTCATTTCTGTTGGTGTTAGCCCACGGATTCTGGCGCTGCATGGGGTTCCGGTGCAAGATTCTCGAATAACCATACGAGGGGGTCCGCTAGAGGCCCGGCAAGAGGTCTATGTAACCCGGCGGGGCTGGATGAGGCCTGGTTGGATTTTATGGGCCAAGGAAGTGGAAACAGGCGATTTCGGCTCATTTCTGTGTGTGTTAGCCCACGGATTCCGGCGCTGCAAGAGGTTCCGGCACAATATTCTCGAAAAACCATACAAGGGGGTCCGCAAGAGGCCCGGCAGGAGGTCCATGTCGCCAGGCGGGGTTGGATGAGGTTTGATTTTATGGGCCAAGGAAGTGCAAACAGGCGATTTCGGCTCATTTCTGAGGGTGTTAGCCCACGGATTCTGGCACTGCATGGGGTTCCGGCGCAAGATTCTCGAAAAACCATACGAGGGGGTCCGCAAGAGGCCCGGCAAGAGGTCCATGTCGCCCGGCGGGGTTGGATGAGGCCTGGTTGGATTTTATGGGCCAAAGAAGTGGAAACAGGCGATTTCGGCTCATTTCTGTGGGTGTTAGCCCACGGATTCTGGCACTGCATGGGGTTCCGGCGCAAGATTCTCGAAAAACCATACGAGGGGGTCCGTAAGAGGCCCAGAAAGAGGTCCATGTCGCCCGACGGGGTTGGATGAGGCCTGGTTGGATTTTATGGGCCAAGGAAGTGGAAACAGGTGATTTCGGCTCATTTCTGTGGGTGTTAGCCCACGGATTCTGGCGCTGCATGGGGTTCCGGCGCAAGATTTCGAAAAACCATACGAGGGGGTCCGCAAGAGGCCCGGCAAGAGGTCCATGTCGCCCGGCGGGGTTCGATGAGGCCTGGTTGGATTTTATGGGCCAAGGAAGTGGAAACAGGCGATTTCGGCTCATTTCTGTGGGTGTTAGCCCACGGATTCAGGCGCTGCATGGGGTTCCGGCGCAAGATTCTGTAAAAACCATACGATTGGGTCCGCAAGAGGCCCGGCAAGAGGTCCATGTCGCCCGGCGGGGTTGGATGAGGCCTGGTTGGATTTTATGGGCCAAGGAAGTGGAAACAGGCGATTTCGGCTCATTTCTGTTGGTGTTAGCCCACGGATTCTGGCGCTGCATGGGGTTCCGGTGCAAGATTCTCGAATAACCATACGAGGGGGTCCGCAAGAGGCCCGGCAAGAGGTCTATGTAACCCGGCGGGGCTGGATGAGGCCTGGTTGGATTTTATGGGCCAAGGAAGTGGAAACAGGCGATTTCGGCTCATTTCTGTGTGTGTTAGCCCACGGATTCCGGCGCTGCAAGAGGTTCCGGCACAATATTCTCGAAAAACCATACAAGGGGGTCCGCAAGAGGCCCGGCAGGAGGTCCATGTCGCCCGGCGGGGTTGGATGAGGTTTGATTTTATGGGCCAAGGAAGTGGAAACAGGCGATTTCGGCTCATTTCTGAGGGTGTTAGCCCATGGATTCTGGCACTGCATGGGGTTCCGGCGCAAGATTCTCGACAAACCATACGAGGGGGTCCGCAAGAGGCCCGGCAAGAGGTCCATGTCGCCCGACGGGGTTGGATGAGGCCTGGTTGGATTTTATGGGCCAAGGAAGTGGAAACAGGCGATTTCGGCTCATTTCTGTGGGTGTTAGCCCACGGATTCTGGCGCTGCATGGGGTTCCGGTGCAAGATTCTCGAAAAACCATACGCGGTGGTCCGTAAGAGGCCGGGAAAGAGGTCCATGTCGCCCGACGGGGTTGGATGAGGCCTGGTTGGATTTTATGGGCCAAGGAAGTTGAAATAGGCGATTTCGGCTCATTTTTGTGGTTGTTAGCCCACGGATTCTGGCGCTGCATGGGGTTCCGACGCAAGATACTCAAAAGACCATACGAGGGGGTCCGCAAGAGGCCCTGCAAGAGGTCCATGTCGCCCGGCGGGGTTGGATGAGGCCTGGTTGGATTTTATGGGCCAAGAAAGTGGAAACAGGCGATTTCGGCTCATTTCTGTGGGTGTTAGCCCACGAATTCTGCTGCTGCATGGGTTCCGGCACAAGATTCTCGAAAAACCATACGAGGGGGTCCGCAAGAGGACCGGCAAGAGGTCCATGTCACCCGGCGGGGTTGGATGAGGCCTGGTTGGATTTTATGGGCCAAGGAAGTGGAAACAGGCGATTTCGGCTCATTTCTGTGGGTGTTAGCCCACGGATTCTAGCGCTGCATGGGGTTCCGACGCAAGATTCTCGAAAAACCATACGAGGGGGTCCGCAAGAGGCCCGACAAGAGGTCCATGTCGCCCGGCGGGGTTGGATGAGGCCTGGATGGATTTTATGGGCCAAGGAAGTGGAAACAGGCAATTTCGGCTCATTTCTGTGGGTGTTAACCCACGGATTCTGGCGCTGCATGGGGTTCCAGCGCAAGATTCTCGAAAACGCATACGAGGGGGTCCGCAAGAGGCCCGGCAAGAGGTCCATGTCGCCCGGCGGGGTTGGATGAGGCTTGGTTAAATTTTATGGGCCAAGGAAGTGGAAACAGGTGATTTCGGCTCATTTCTGTGGGTGTTAGTCCACGGATTCTGGCGCTGCATGGGGTTCCGGCTCAAGATTTCGAAAAACCATACGAGGGGGTCCGCAAGAGGCCTGGCAAGAGGTCCATCTCGCCCGGCGGGGTTCGATGAGGCCTGGTTGGATTTTATGGGCCAAGGAAGTGGAAACAGGCGATTTCGGCTCATTTCTGTGGGTGTTAGCCCACGGATTCTGGCGCTGCATGGGGTTCCGGCGCAAGATTCTGGAAAAACCATACGATTGGGTCCGCAAGAGGCCCGGCAAGAGGTCCATGTCGCCCGGCGGGGTTGGATGAGGCCTGGTTGGATTTTATGGGCCAAGGAAGTGGAAACAGGCGATTTCGGCTCATTTCTGTGGGTGTTAGCCCACGGATTCTGGCGCTGCATGGGGTTCCGGCGCAAGATTCTCGAATAACCAAACGAGGGGGTCCGCAAGAGGCCCGGCAAGAGGTTTATGTAACCCGGCGGGGTTGGATGAGGCCTGGTTGGATTTTATGGGCTAAGGAAGTGGAAACAGGCGATTTCGGCTCATTTCTGTGGGTGTTAGCCCACGGATTCCGGCGCTGCATGGGGTTCCGGCGCAAGATTCTCAAAAAACCATACGAGGGGGTCCGCAAGAGGCCCGGCAAGAGGTCCATGTCGCCCGGCGGGGTTGGATGTGGCCTGGTTGGATTTTATGGGCCAAGGAAGTGGAAACAGGCGATTTCAGCTCATTTCTGTGGGTGTTAGCCCACGGATTCTGGCGCTGCATGGGGATCCGGCACAAGATTCTCGAAAAACCATACAAGGGGGTCCGTAAGAGGCCTGGCAAGAGGTCCATGTCGCCCGACGGGGTTGGATGAGGCCTGGTTGGATTTTATGGGCCAAGGAAGTGGAAACAGGCGATTTCGGCTCATTTCTGTGTGTGTTAGCCCACGGATTCTGGCGCTGCATGGGGTTCCGGCGCAAGATTCTCGAAAAACCATACGAGGGGGTCCACAAGAGGCATGGCAAGGGGTTCATGTCGCCCGGTGGGGTTGGATGAGGCCTGGTTGGAGTTTATGGGCCAAGGAAGTGGAAACAGGCGATTTCGGCTCATTTATGTGGGTGTTAGCCCACGGATTCTGGCGCTGCATGGGGTTCCGGCGCAAGATTCTCGAAAAACCATACGAGGGGGTCCACAAGAGACCCGGCAAGAGGTCCATGTCGCCCCGCGGGGTTGGATGAGGCCTGGTTGGATTTTATGGGCCAAGGAAGTGGAAACAGGCGATTTCGGCTCATTTCTGTGGGTGTTAGCCCATGGATTCTGGCGCTGCATGGGGTTCTGGCACAAGATTCTCGAAAAACCATACGAGGGGGTCCGCAAGAGGCCTGGCAAAAGGTCCATGTCGCCCGGCGGGGTTGGATGAGGCCTGGTTGGATTTTATGGGCCAAGGAAGTGGAAAAAGGCAATTTCGGCTCATTTCTGTGGGTGTTAGCCCACGGATTCTGGCGCTGCATGGGGTTCCGGCGCAAGATTCTTGAAAAACCATACGAGGGGGTCCGCAAGAGGCCCGACAAGAGGTCCATGTCGCCCGACGGGGTCGGATGAGGCCTGGTTGGATTTTATTGGCCAAGGAAGTGGAAACAGGCGATTTCGGCTCATTTCTGTGGAGCCCATGAATTCTGCTGCTGCATGGGGTTCCGGCGCAAGATTCTCGAAAAACCATATAAGGGGGTCCGCAAGCGGCCCGGCAGGAGGTCCATGTCGCCCGGCGGGGTTGGATGAGGTTTGATTTTATGGGCCAAGGAAGTGGAAACAGGCGATTTCGGCTCATTTCTGTGGGTGTTAGCCCACGAATTCTGGCACTGCATGGGGTTCCGGCGCAAGATTATCGAAAAACCATACGAGGGGGTCCGCAAGAGGCCCGGCAAGAGGTCCATGTCGCCCGGCGGGGTTGGATGAGGCCTGGTTGGATTTTATGGGCCAAGGAAGTGGAAATAGGCAATTTCGGCTCATTTCTGTGGGTGTTAGCCCACGGATTCTGGCGTTGCATGGGGTTCCGGCGCAAGATTCTCGAAAAACCATACGAGGGGGTCCGCAAGAGGCCCGGCAAGAGGTCCATGTCACCCGGCGGGGTTGGATGAGGCCTTGTTGGATTTTATGGGCCAAGGAAGTGGAAACAGGCGATTTCGGCTCATTTCTGTGGGTGTTAGCCCACGAATTCTGGCGCTTCATGGGGTTCCGGCGCAAGATTCTCGAAAAACCATACGAGGGGGTCCGCAAGAGGCCCAGAAAGAGGTCTATGTCGCCCGGCGGGGTTGGATGAGGCCTGGTTGGATTTTATGGGCCAAGGAAGTGGAAACAGGCGATTTCGGCTCATTTTTGTGGTTGTTAGCCCACGGATTCTGGCGCTGCATGGGGTTCCAGCGTAAGATTCTCGAAAAACCATACAAGGGGGTCCGCAAGAGGCCCGGCATGACGTCCATGTCGCCCGGCGGGGTTGGATGAGGCCTGGTTGGATTTTATGGGCCAAGAAAGTGGAAACAGGCGATTTCGGCTCATTTCTGTGGAGCCCATGAATTCTGCTGCTGCATGGGGTTCCGGCGCAAGATTCTCGAAAAAACATACGAGGGGGTCCGCAAGAGGACGGGCAAGAGGTCCATGTCTCCCGGCGGGGTTGGATGAGGCCTGGTTGGATTTTATGGGCTAAGGAAGTGGAAACAGGCGATTTCGGCTCATTTCTGTGGGTGTTAGCCCACGGATTCTTGCGCTGCATGGGGTTCCGGCGCAAGATTCTCGAAAAACCATACGAGGGGGTCCGCAAGAGGCCCGGCAAGAGGTCCATGTCGCCCGGCGGGGTTGCATGAGGCCTGGTTGGATTTTATGGGCCAAGGAAGTGGAAATAGGCGATTTCGGCTCATTTCTGTGGGTGTTAGCCCACGGATTCTGGCGCTGCATGGGGTTCCGGCGCAAGATTCTCGAAAAACCATACGAGGGGGTCCGCAAGAGGCCAGGCAAGAGGTCCATGTCGCTCGGCGGGGTTGGATGAGGCCTGGTTGGATTTTATGGGCCAAGGAAGTGGAAACAGGTGATTTTGGCTCATTTCTGTGGGTGTTAGCCCACGGATTCTGGCGCTGCATGGGGTTCCGATGCAAGATTCTCGAAAAACCATATGAGGGGGTCCGCAAGTGGCCCGGCAAGAGGTCCATGTGGCCCGGCGGGGTTTGATGAGGCCTGGTTGGATTTTATGGTCCAAGGAAGTGCAAACAGGCGATTTCGGCTCATTTCTGTGGGTGTTAGCCCACGGATTCTGGCGCTGCATGGGGTTCCGGCGCATGATTCTCGAAAAACCATACGAGGGGGTCCGCAAGAGGCCCGACAAGAGGTCCATGTCGCCCGGCGGGGTTGGATGAGGCCTGGTTGGATTTTATGGGCCAAGGAAGTGGAAATAGGCGATTTCGGCTCATTTCTGTGGGTGTTAGCCCACGGATTCTGGCGCTGCATGGGATTCCGGCGCAAGATTCTCGAAAAACCATACCATGGGGTCCGCAAGAGGCCCGGCAAGAGGTACATGTCGCCCGACGGGGTTGGATGAGACCTGGTTGGACTTTATGTGCCAAGGAAGTGCAAACAGGCGATTTCGACTCATTTCTGTGGGTGTTAGCCCATGGATTCTGGCGCTGCATGGGGTTCCGGCACAAGATTTCAAAAAACCATACGAGGGGGTCCGCAAGAGGCCCGGCAAGAGGTCCTGTCGCCCGGCGGGGTTCGATGAGGCCTGGTTGGATTTTATAGGCCAAGGAAGTGGAAACAGGCGATTTCAGCTCATTTCTGTGGGTGTTAGCCCACGGATTCTGGCGCTGCATGGGGTTTCGGTGCAAGATTCACGAAAAACCATACGAAGGGGTCCGCAAGAGGCCCGGCAAGAGGCCCGGCAAGAGGTCCATGTCGCCCGGTGGGGTTGGATGAGGCCTGGTTGGATTTTATGGGCCAAGGAAGTGGAAGCAGGCGATTTCAGCTCATTTCTGTGGGTGTTAGCCCACGGATTCTGGCGCTGCATGGGGTTCCGGCGCAAGATTCTCGAAAAACCATGCAAGGGGGTCCGCAAGAGGCTCGGCAAGAGGTCCATGTCGCCCGGCGGGGTTAGATGAGGCCTGGTTGGATTTTATGGGCCAAGGAAGTGGAAACAGGCGATTTCGGCTCATTTCTGTGGGTGTTAGCCCACGAATTCTGGCGCTGCATGGGGTTCCGGCGCAACATTCTTGAAAAACCATACGAGGGGGTGCGCAAGAGGGCCGGCAAGAGGTCCATGTCGCCCGGCTGGGTTGGATGAGGCCTGGTTTGATTTTATGGGCCAAGGAAGTGGAAACATGCGATTGCGGCTCATTTCTGTGGGTGTTAACCCACGGATTCTGGCGCTGCATGGGGTTCTGGCGCAAGATTCCTGAAAAACCATACGAGGGGGTCCGCAATAGGCCCGGCAAGAGGTCCATGTCGCCCGGCGGGGTTGGATGAGGCCTGGTTGGAATTTATGGGCCAAGGAAGTGGAAACAGGCGATTTCAGCTCATTTCTGTGGGTGTTAGCCCACGGATTCTGGCGCTGCATGGGGTTCCGGCACAAGATTTCGAAAAACCATACGAGGGGGTCCGCAAGAGGCCCGGCAAGAGGTCCATGTCGCCCGGCGGGGTTCGATGAGGCCTGGTTGAATTTTATGGGCCAAGGAAGTGGAAACAGGCGATTTCGGCTAATTTCTGTGGGTGTTAGCCCACGGATTCTGGCGCTGCATGGGGTTCCGGCGCAAGATTCTCGAAAAACCATACGAGGGGGTCCGCAAGAGGCCCAACAAGAGGTCCATGTCGCCTGGCGGGGTTGGATGGGGCCTGGTTGGATTTTATGGGCCAAGGAAGTGGAAATAGGCGATTTCGGCTCATTTCTTTGTGTGTTAGCCCACGGATTCTGGCGCTGCATGGGGTTCCGGCGCAAGATTCTCGAAAAACCATACGAGGGGGTCCGCAAGAGGCCCGGCAAGAGGTCCATGTTGCCCGGCGGGGTTGGATGAGGCCTGGTTGGAGTTTATAGGCCAAGGAAGTGGAAACAAGGGATTTCGGCTCATTTCTGTGGGTGTTAGCCCACGGATTCTGGGGCTGCATGGGGTTCCGGCGGAAGATTCTCGAAAAACCATACGAGGGGGTCCGCAAAAGGCCCTGTAAGAGGTCCATGTCACCCGGCGGGGTTGGATGAGGTCTGGTTGGATTTTATGGGCCAATGAAGTGGAAACAGGCGATTTCAGCTCATTTCTGTGGGTGTTAGCCCACGGCTTCTGGCGCTGCATGGGGTTCCGGCGCAAGATTCTCGAAAAACCATACGAGGGGGTCTGCAAGAGGCTCGGCAAGAGGTCCATGTCGCCCGGCAGGGTTGGATGAGGCCTGGTTAGATTTTATGGGCCAAGGAAGTGGAAACAGGCGATTTCGGCTCATTTCTGTGAGTGTTAGCCCACGGATTCTGGCGCTGCATGGGGTTCCGGCGCAAGATTCTCGAAAAACCATACGAGGGGGTCCGCAAGAGGCCCGGCAAGAGGTCCATGTCGCCCGGCGGGGTTGGATGAGGCCTGGTTGTATTTTATGGGCCAAGGAAGTGGAAACAGGCGATTTCGGCTCATTTCTGTGGGTGTTAGCCCACTGATTCTGGCGCTGCATGGGGTTCCGGCGCAAGATTCTCGAAAAACCATACGAGGGGGTCCGTACGAGGCCCGGAAAGAGGTCCATGTCGCCCGACGGGGTTGGATGAGGTCTGGTTGGATTTTATGGGCCAAGGAAGTGGAAACAGGTGATTTCGGCTCATTTCTGTGGGTGTTAGCCCACGGATTCTGGCGCTGCATGGGGTTCCGGCGCAAGATTTCGAAAAACCATACGAGGGGGTCCGCAAGAGGCCCGTCAAGAGGTCCATGTTGCCCGGCGGGGTTCGATGAGGCCTGGTTGGATTTTATGGGCCAAGGAAGTGGAAACAGGCGATTTCGGCTCATTTCTGTGGGTGTTAGCCCACGGATTCTGGCGCTGCATGGGGTTCCGGCGCAAGATTCTGGAAACACCATACGATTGGGTCCGCAAGAGGCCCGGCAAGAGGTCCATGTCGCCCGGCGAGGTTGGATGAGGCCTGGTTGGATTTTATGGGCCAAGGAAGTGGAAACAGGCGATTTCCGCTCATTTCTGTGGGTGTTAGCCCACGGATTCTGGCGCTGCATGGGGTTCCGGTGCAAGATTCTCGAATAACCATACGAGGGGGTCCGCAAGAGGCCCGGCAAGAGATCAATGTAACCCGGCGGGGCTGGATGAGGCCTCGTTGGATTTTATGGGCCAAGGAAGTGGAAACAGGCGATTTCGGCTCATTTCTGTGGGTGTTAGCCCACGGATTCCGGCGCTGCATAAGGTTCCGGCGCATGATTCTCGAAAAACCATACAAGGGGGTCCGCAAGAGGCCCGGCAGGAGGTCCATGTCGCCCGGCGGGGTTGGATGAGGTTTGATTTTATGGGCCAAGGAAGTGGAAACAGGCGATTTCGGCTCATTTCTGAGGGTGTTAGCCCACGGATTCTAGCACTGCATGGGGTTCCGGCGCAAGATTCTCGAAAAACCATACGAGGGGGTCCGCAAGAGGCCCGGCAAGAGGTCCATGTCGCCCGGCGGGGTTGGATGAGGCCTGGTTGGATTTTATGGGCCAAGGAAGTGGAAACAGGCGATTTCGGCTCATTTCTGTGGGTGTTAGCCCACGGATTCTGGCGCTGCATGGGGTTCCGGCGCAAGATTCTCGAAAAACCATACGAGGGGGTCCGTAAGAGGCCCGGAAAGAGGTCCATGTCGCCCGACGGGGTTGGATGAGGCCTGGTTGGATTTTATGGGCCAAGGAAGTTGAAACAGGCGATTTTGGCTCATTTTTGTGGTTGTTAGCCCACGGATTCTGGCGCTGCATGGGGTTCCGACGCAAGATTCTCAAAAAACCATACGAGGGGGTCCGCAAGAGGCCCGGCAAGAGGTCCATGTCGCCCGGCGGGGTTGGATGAGGCCTGGTTGGATTTTATGGGCCAAGGAAGTGGAAACAGGCGATTTCGGCTCATTTCTGGGGGTGTTAGCCCACGAATTCTGCTGCTGCATGGGTTCCGGCGCAAGATTCTCGAAAAACCATACGAGGGGGTCCGCAAGAGGACCGGCAAGAGGTCCATGTCACCCGGCGGGGTTGGATGAGGCCTGGTTGGATTTTATGGGCCAAGGAAGTGGAAACAGGCGATTTCGGCTCATTTCTGTCGGTGTTAGCCCACGGATTCTAGCGCTGCATGGGGTTCCGACGCAAGATCCTCGAAAAACCATACGAGGGGGTCCGCAAGAGGCCCGACAAGAGGTCCATGTCGCCCGGCGGGGTTGGATGAGGCCTGGTTGGATTTTATGGGCCAAGGAAGTGGAAACAGGCAATTTCGGCTCATTTTTGTGGGTGTTAGCCCACGGATTCTGGCGCTGCATGGGGTTTCGGCGCAAGATTCTCGAAAACGCATACGAGGGGGTCCGCAAGAGGCCCGGCAAGAGGTCCATGTCGCCCGGCGGGGTTGGATGAGGCCTGGTTGAATTTTATGGGCCAAGGAAGTGGAAACAGGTGATTTCGGCTCATTTCTGTGGGTGTTAGCCCACGGATTCTGGCGCTGCATGGGGTTCCAGCGCAAGATTTCGAAAAACCATACGAGGGGGTCCGCAAGAGGCCCGGCAATAGTTCCATGTCGCCCGGCGGGGTTCGATGAGGCCTGGTTGGATTTTATGGGCCAAGGAAGTGGAAACAGGCGATTTCGGCTCATTTCTGTGGGTGTTGCCCACGGATTCTGGCGCTGCATGGGGTTCCGGCGCAAGATTCTGGAAAAACCATACGATTGGGTCCGCAAGTGGCCCGGCAAGAGGTCCATGTCGCCCGGCGGGGTTGGATGAGGCCTGGTTGGATTTTATGGGCCAAGGAAGTGGAAACAGGCGATTTCGGCTCATTTCTGTGGGTGTTAGCCCACGGATTCTGGCGCTGCATGGGGTTCCGGCGCAAGATTCTCGAATAACCATACGAGGGGGTCCGCAAGAGGCCCGGCAGGAGGTCTATGTAACCCGGCGGGGCTGGATGAGGCCTGGTTGGATTTTATGGGCCAAGGAAGTGGAAACAGGCGATTTCGGCTCATTTCTGTGGGTGTTAGCCCACGGATTCCGGCGCTGCATGGGGTTCCGGCGCAAGATTCTCAAAAAACCATACGAGGGGGTCTGCAAGAGGCCCGGCAAGAGGTCCATGTCGCCCGGCGGGGTTGGATGAGGCCTGGTTGGATTTTATGGGCCAAGGAAGTGGAAACAGGCGATTTCAGCTCATTTCTGTGGGTGTTAGCCCACGGATTCTGGCGCTGCATGGGATTCCGGCACAAGATTCTCGAAAAACCATACGAGGGGGTCCGCAAGAGGCCTGGCAAGAGGTCCATGTCGCCCGACGGGGTTGGATGAGGCCTGGTTGGATTTTATGGGCCAAGGAAGTGGAAACAGGCGATTTCGGCTCATTTCTGTGGGTGTTAGCCCACGGATTTTGGCGCTGCATGGGGTTCCGGCGCAAGATTCTCGAAAAACCATACGAGGGGGTCCACAAGAGGCATGGCAAGAGGTTCATGTCGCCCGGCGGGGTTGGATGAGGCCTGGTTGGATTTTATGGGACAAGGAAGTGGAAACAGGCGATTTCGGCTCATTTCTGTGGGTGTTAGCCCACGAATTCTGGCGCTCCATGGGGTTCCGGTGCAAGATTCTCGAATAACCATACGAGGGGGTCCGCAAGAGGCCCGCCAAGAGATCTATGTAACCTAGCAGGGCTGGATGAGGCCTGGTTGGATTTTATGGGCCAAGGAAGTGGAAACAGGCGATTTCGGCTCATTTCTGTGGGTGTTAGCCCACGGATTCCGGCGCTGCATGAGGTTCCGGCGCATGATTCTCGAAAAACCATACAAGGGGGTCCGCAAGAGGCCCGGCAGGAGGTACATGTCGCCCAGCGGGGTCGGATGAGGTTTGATTTTATGGGCCAAGGAAGTGGAAACAGGCGATTTCGGCTCATTTCTAAGGGTGTTAGCCCACGGATTCTAGCACTGCATGGGGTTCCGGCGCAAGATTCTCGAAAAACCATACGAGGGGGTCCGCAAGAGGCCAGGCAAGAGGTCCATGTCGCTCGGCGGGGTTGGATGAGGCCTGGTTGGATTTTATGGGCCAAGGAAGTGGAAACAGGCGATTTCGGCTCATTTCTGTGGGTGTTAGCCCACGGATTCTGGCGCTGCATGGGGTTCCGGCGCAAGATTCTTGAAAAACCATACGAGGGGGTCCACAAGAGGCCGGGAAAGAGGTCCATGTTGCCTGGCGGGGTTGGATGAGGCCTGGTTGGATTTTATGGGCCATGGAAGTGGAAACAGGCGATTTCAGCTCATTTCTGTGGGTGTTAGCCCACGGATTCTGGCGCTGCATGGGGTTTCGGCGCAAGATTCTCGAAAAATCATACGAGGGGGTCCGCAAGAGGCCCGGCAAGAGGTCCATGTCCTCCGGCGGGGTTGTATGAGGCTTGGTTGGATTTTATGGGCAAAGGAAGTGGAAACAGGCGACTTCGGCTCATTTCTGTGGGTGTTAGCCCACGGATTCTGGCGCTGCATGGGGTTCCGGCGCAAGATTCTCAAAAAACCATACAAGGGGGTCCGCAAGAGGCTCGGCAAGAGGTCCATGTCGCCCGGCGGGGTTAGATGAGGCCTGGTTGGATTTTATGGGCCAAGGAAGTGGAAACAGGCGATTTCGGCTCATTTCTGTGGGTGTTAGCCCACGAATTCTGGCGCTGCATGGGGTTCCGGCGCAACTTTCTCGAAAAACCATACGAGGGGGTGCGCAAGAGGGCCGACAAGAGGTCCATGTCACCCGGCGGGGTTGGATGAGGCCTGGTTTGATTTTATGGGCCAAGGAAGTGGAAACATGCGATTTCGGCTCATTTCTGTGGGTGTTAACCCACGGATTTTGGCGCTGCATGGGGTTCTGGCGCAAGATTCCTGAAAAACCATACGAGGGGGTCCGCAATAGGCCCGGCAAGAGGTCCATGTCGCCCGGCGGGGTTGGATGAGGCCTGGTTGGAATTTATGGGCCAAGGAAGTGGAAACAGGCGATTTCAGCTCATTTCTGTGGGTGTTAGCCCACGGATTCTGGCGCTGCATGGGGTTCCGGCGCAAGATTTCGAAAAACCATACGAGGGGGTCCGCAAGAGGCCCGGCAAGAGGTCCATGTCGCCGGGCGGGGTTCGATGAGGCCTGGTTGGATTTTATGGGCCAAGGAAGTGGAAACAGGCGATTTCTGCTAATTTCAGTGGTTGTTAGCCCACGGATTCTGGCGCTGCATGGGGTTCCGGCGCAAGATTCTCGAAAAACCATACGAGGGGGTCCGCCAGAGGCCCGGCAAGAGGTCCATGTCGCCCGGCGGGGTTGGATGGGGCCTGGATGGATTTTATGGGCTAAGGAAGTGGAAACAGGCGATTTCGGCTCATTTCTGTGGGTGTTAGCCCACGGATTCTGGCGCTGCATGGGGTTCCGGCGCAAGATTCTCGAAAACCCATACGAGGGGGTCCGCAAGAGGCCCGGCAAGAGGTCCATGTTGCCCGGCGGGGTTGGATGAGGCCTGGTTGGAGTTTATGGGCCAAGGAAGTAGAAACAGGCGATTTAGGCTCATTTCTGTGGGTGTTAGCCCACAGATTCTAGGGCTGCATGGGGTTCCGGCCAAGATTCTCGAAAAACCATACGAGGGGGTCCGCAAGAGGCCCTGTAAGAGGTCCATGTCACCCGGCGGGGTTGGATGAGGTCTGGTTGGATTTTATGGGCCAAGGAAGTGGAAACAGGCGATTTCGGCTCATTTCTGTGGGTGTTAGCCCACGGATTCTGGCGCTGCATGGGGTTCCGGCGCAAGATTCTCGAAAAACCATACGAGGGGGTCTGCAAGAGGCTCGGCAAGAGGTCCATGTCGCCCGGCAGGGTTGGATGAGGCCTGGTCAGAATTTATGGGCCAAGGAAGTGGAAACAGGCGATTTCGGCTCATTTCTGTGGGTGTTAGCCCACGGATTCTGGCGCTGCATGGGGTTCCGGCGCAAGATTCTCTAAACGCCATACGAGGGGGTCCGCAAGAGGCCCGGCAAGAGGGCCATGTCACCCGGCGGGGTTGGATGAGGCCTGGTTGGATTTTATGTGCCAAGGAAGGGGAAACAGGCGATTTCGGCTTATTTCTGTGGGTGTTAGCCCACGGATTCTGGCGATGCATGGGGTTCCGGCGCAAGATTCTCGAAAAACCATACGAGGGGGTTCGCAAGAGGCCCGGCAAGAGGTCCATGTCGCCCGGCGGGGTTGGATGAGGCCTGGTTGGATTTTGTGGGCCAAGGAAGTGGAAACAGGCGATTTCGGCTCATTTCTGTGGATGTTAGCCCACTGATTCTGGCGCTGCATGGGGTTCCGGCGCAAGATTCTCGAAAAACCATACGAGGGGGTCCGTAAGAGGCCCGGAAAGAGGTCCATTTCGCTCGACGGGGTTGGATGAGGCCTGGTTGGATTTTATGGGCCAAGGAAGTGGAAATAGGTGATTTCGGCTCATTTCTGTGGGTGTTAGCCCACGGATTCTGGCGCTGCATGTGGTTCCGGCGCAAGATTTCGAAAAACCATACGAGGGGGTCCGCAAGAGGCCCAGCAAGAGGTCCATGTCGCCCGGCGGGGTTCGATGAGGCCTGGTTGGATTTTATGGGCCAAGGAAGTGGAAATAGGTGATTTCGGCTCATTTCAGTGAGTGTTAGCCCACGGATTCTGGCGCTGCATGGGGTTCCGGCGCAAGATTCTGGAAAAACCATACGATTGGGTCCGCAAGAGGCCCGGCAAGAGGTCCATGTCGCCCGGCGGGGTTGGATGAGGCCTCGTTGGATTTTATGGGCCAAGGAAGTGGAAACAGGCGATTTCAGCTCATTTCTGTGGGTGTTAGCCCACGGATTCTGGCACTGCATGGGGTTCCAGCGCATGATTCTCGAATAACCATACGAGGGGGTCCGCAAGAGGCCCGGCAAGAGGTCTATGTAACCCGGCGGGGCTGGATGAGGCCTGGTTTGATTTTATGGGCCAAGGAAGTGGAAACAGGCGATTTCGGCTCATTTCTGTGGGTGTTAGCCCACGGATTCCGGCGCTGCATGGGGTTCCGGCGCAAGATTCTCGAAAAATCATACAAGGGTGTCCGTAAGAGGCCCGGCAGGAGGTCCATGTCGCCCGGCGGGGTTGGATGAGGTTTGATTTTATGGGCCAAGGAAGTGGAAACAGGCGATTTCGGCTCATTTCTGAGGGTGTTAGCCCACGGATTCTGGCACTGCATGGGGTTCCGGCGCAAGATTCTCGAAAAACCATACGAGGGGGTCCGCAAGAGGCCCGGCAAGAGGTCCATGTCGCCCGGCGGGGTTGGATGAGGCCTGGTTGGATTTTATGGGCCAAGGAACTGGAAACAGGCGATTTCGGCTCATTTCTGTGGGTGTTAGCCCACGGATTCTGGCGCTGCATGGGGTTCCGGCGCAAGATTCTCGAAAAACCATACGAGGGGGTCCGTAAGAGGCCCGGAAAGAGGTCCATGTCGCCCGACGGGGTTGGATGAGGCCTGGTTGGATTTTATGGGCCAAGGAAGTTGAAACAGGCGATTTCGGCTCATTTTTGTGGTTGTTAGCCCACGGATTCTGGCGCTGCATGGGGTTCCGGCGCAAGATTCTGGAAAAACCATACGATTGGGTCCGCAAGAGGCCCGGCAAGAGGTCCATGTCGCCCGGCGGGGTTGGATGAGGCCTGGTTGGATTTTATGGGCCAAGGAAGTGGAAACAGGCGATTTCGGCTCATTTCTGTGGGTGTTAGCCCACGGATTCTGGCGCTGCATGGGGTTCCGGCGCAAGATTCTCGAATAACCATACGAGGGGGTCCGCAAGAGGCCCGGCAAGAGGTCTATGTAACCCGGCGGGGCTGGATGAGGCCTGGTTGGATTTTATGGGCCAAGGAAGTGGAAACAGGCGATTTCGGCTCATTTCTGTGGGTGTTAGCCCACGGATTCCGGCGCTGCATGGGGTTCCGGCGCAAGATTCTCGAAAAGCCATACAAGGGGGTCCGCAAGAGGCCCGGCAGGAGGTCCATGTCGCCCGGCGGGGTTGGATGAGGTTTGATTTTATGGGCCAAGAAAGTGGAAACAGGCGATTTCGGCTCATTTCTGAGGGTGTTAGCCCACGGATTCTGGCACTGCATGGGGTTCCGGCGCAAGATTCTCGAAAAACCATACGAGGGGGTCCGCAAGAGGCCCGGCAAGAGGTCCATGTCGCCCGGCGGGGTTGGATGAGGCCTGGTTGGATTTTATGGGCCAAGGAAGTGGAAACAGGCGATTTCAGCTCATTTCTGTGGGTGTTAGCCCACGGATTCTGGCGCTGCATGGGGTTCCGACGCAAGATTCTCGAAAAACGATATGAGGGGGTCCGTAAGAGGCCCGGAAAGAGGTCCATGTCACCCGACGGGGTTGGATGAGGCCTGGTTGGATTTTATGGGCCAAGGAAGTTGAAACAGGCGATTTCGGCTATTTTTGTGGTTGTTAGCCCACGGATTCTGGCGCTGCATGGGGTTTCGGCGCAAGATTCTCAAAAAATCATACGAGGGGGTCCGCAAGAGGCCCGGCAAGAGGTCCATGTCCTCCGGCGGGGTTGTATGAGGCCTGGTTGGATTTTATGGGCAAAGGAAGTGGAAACAGGCGACTTCGGCTCATTTCTGTGGGTGTTAGCCCACGGATTCTGGCGCTGCATGGGGTTCCGGCGCAAGATTCTCGAAAAACCATACAAGGGGGTCCGCAAGAGGCTCGGCAAGAGGTCCATGTCGCCCGGCGGGGTTAGATGAGGCCTGGTTGGATTTTATGGGCCAAGGAAGTGGAAACAGGCGATTTCGGCTCATTTCTGTGGGTGTTAGCCCACGAATTCTGGCGCTCCATGGGGTTCCGGTGCAAGATTCTCGAATAACCATACGAGGGGGTCCGCAAGAGGCCCGCCAAGAGATCTATGTAACCTAGCAGGGCTGGATGAGGCCTGGTTGGATTTTATGGGCCAAGGAAGTGGAAACAGGCGATTTCGGCTCATTTCTGTGGGTGTTAGCCCACGGATTCCGGTGCTGCATGAGGTTCCGGCGCATGATTCTCGAAAAACCATACAAGGGGGTCCGCAAGAGGCCCGGCAGGAGGTCCATGTCGCCCAGCGGGGTCGGATGAGGTTTGATTTTATGGGCCAAGGAAGTGGAAACAGGCGATTTCGGCTCATTTCTAAGGGTGTTAGCCCACGGATTCTAGCACTGCATGGGGTTCCGGCGCAAGATTCTCGAAAAACCATACGAGGGGGTCCGCAAGAGGCCAGGCAAGAGGTCCATGTCGCTCGGCGGGGTTGGATGAGGCCTGGTTGGATTTTATGGGCCAAGGAAGTGGAAACAGGCGATTTCGGCTCATTTCTGTGGGTGTTAGCCCACGGATTCTGGCGCTGCATGGGGTTCCGGCGCAAGATTCTTGAAAAACCATACGAGGGGGTCCACAAGAGGCCGGGAAAGAGGTCCATGTTGCCTGGCGGGGTTGGATGAGGCCTGGTTGGATTTTATGGGCCATGGAAGTGGAAACAGGCGATTTCGGCTCATTTCTGTGGGTGTTAGCCCACGGATTCTGGCGCTGCATGGGGTTTCGGTGCAAGATTCTCGAAAAATCATACGAGGGGGTCCGCAAGAGGCCCGGCAAGAGGTCCATGTCCTCCGGCGGGGTTGTATGAGGCTTGGTTGGATTTTATGGGCAAAGGAAGTGGAAACAGGCGACTTCGGCTCATTTCTGTGGGTGTTAGCCCACGGATTCTGGCGCTGCATGGGGTTCCGGCGCAAGATTCGCGAAAAACCATACAAGGGGGTCCGCAAGAGGCTCGGCAAGAGGTCCATGTCGCCCGGCGGGGTTAGATGAGGCCTGGTTGGATTTTATGGGCCATGGAAGTGGAAACAGGCGATTTCGGCTCATTTCTGTGGGTGTTAGCCCACGAATTCTGGCGCTGCATGGGGTTCCGGCGCAACTTTCTCGAAAAACCATACGAGGGGGTGCGCAAGAGGGCCGACAAGAGGTCCATGTCACCCGGCGGGGTTGGATGAGGCCTGGTTTGATTTTATGGGCCAAGGAAGTGGAAACATGCGATTTCGGCTCATTTCTGTGGGTGTTAACCCACGGATTTTGGCGCTGCATGGGGTTCTGGCGCAAGATTCCTGAAAAACCATACGAGGGGGTCCGCAATAGGCCCGGCAAGAGGTCCATGTCGCCCGGCGGGGTTGGATGAGGCCTGGTTGGAATTTATGGGCCAAGGAAGTGGAAACAGGCGATTTCAGCTCATTTCTGTGGGTGTTAGCCCACGGATTCTGGCGCTGCATGGGGTTCCGGCGCAAGATTTCGAAAAACCATACGAGGGGGTCCGCAAGAGGCCCGGCAAGAGGTCCATGTCGCCGGGCGGGGTTCGATGAGGCCTGGTTGGATTTTATGGGCCAAGGAAGTGGAAACAGGCGATTTCTGCTAATTTCAGTGGTTGTTAGCCCACGGATTCTGGCGCTGCATGGGGTTCCGGCGCAAGATTCTCGAAAAACCATACGAGGGGGTCCGCAAGAGGCCCGGCAAGAGGTCCATGTCGCCCGGCGGGGTTGGATGGGGCCTGGATGGATTTTATGGGCTAAGGAAGTGGAAACAGGCGATTTCGGCTCATTTCTGTGGGTGTTAGCCCACGGATTCTGGCGCTGCATGGGGTTCCGGCGCAAGATTCTCGAAAACCCATACGAGGGGGTCCGCAAGAGGCCCGGCAAGAGGTCCATGTTGCCCGGCGGGGTTGGATGAGGCCTGGTTGGAGTTTATGGGCCAAGGAAGTGGAAACAGGCGATTTAGGCTCATTTCTGTGGGTGCTAGCCCACAGATTCTAGGGCTGCATGGGGTTCCGGCCAAGATTCTCGAAAAACCATACGAGGGGGTCCGCAAGAGGCCTTGTAAGAGGTCCATGTCACCCGGCGGGGTTGGATGAGGTCTGGTTGGATTTTATGGGCCAAGGAAGTGGAAACAGGCGATTTCGGCTCATTTCTGTGGGTGTTAGCCCACGGATTCTGGCGCTGCATGGGGTTCCGGCGCAAGATTCTCGAAAAACCATACGAGGGGGTCTGCAAGAGGCTCGGCAAGAGGTCCATGTCGCCCGGCAGGGTTGGATGAGGCCTGGTCAGAATTTATGGGCCAAGGAAGTGGAAACAGGCGATTTCGGCTCATTTCTGTGGGTGTTAGCCCACGGATTCTGGCGCTGCATGGGGTTCCGGCGCAAGATTCTCTAAACGCCATACGAGGGGGTCCGCAAGAGGCCCGGCAAGAGGGCCATGTCGCCCGGCGGGGTTGGATGAGGCCTGGTTGGATTTTATGTGCCAAGGAAGGGGAAACAGGCGATTTCGGCTTATTTCTGTGGGTGTTAGCCCACGGATTCTGGCGATGCATGGGGTTCCGGCGCAAGATTCTCGAAAAACCATACGAGGGGGTTCGCAAGAGGCCCGACAAGAGGTCCATGTCGCCCGGCGGGGTTGGATGAGGCCTGGTTGGATTTTGTGGGCCAAGGAAGTGGAAACAGGCGATTTCGGCTCATTTCTGTGGATGTTAGCCCACTGATTCTGGCGCTGCATGGGGTTCCGGCGCAAGATTCTCGAAAAACCATACGAGGGGGTCCGTAAGAGGCCCGGAAAGAGGTCCATTTCGCTCGACGGGGTTGGATGAGGCCTGGTTGGATTTTATGGGCCAAGGAAGTGGAAACAGGTGATTTCGGCTCATTTCTGTGGGTGTTAGCCCACGGATTCTGGCGCTGCATGTGGTTCCGGCGCAAGATTTTCGAAAAACCATACGAGGGGGTCCGCAAGAGGCCCAGCAAGAGGTCCATGTCGCCCGGCGGGGTTCGATGAGGCCTGGTTGGATTTTATGGGCCAAGGAAGTGGAAATAGGTGATTTCGGCTCATTTCAGTGAGTGTTAGCCCACGGATTCTGGCGCTGCATGGGGTTCCGGCGCAAGATTCTGGAAAAACCATACGATTGGGTCCGCAAGAGGCCCGGCAAGAGGTCCATGTCGCCCGGCGGGGTTGGATGAGGCCTGGTTGGATTTTATGGGCCAAGGAAGTGGAAACAGGCGATTTCGGCTCATTTCTGTGGGTGTTAGCCCACGGATTCTGGCACTGCATGGGGTTCCAGCGCATGATTCTCGAATAACCATACGAGGGGGTCCGCAAGAGGCCCGGCAAGAGGTCTATGTAACCCGGCGGGGCTGGATGAGGCCTGGTTTGATTTTATGGGCCAAGGAAGTGGAAACAGGCGATTTCGGCTCATTTCTGTGGGTGTTAGCCCACGGATTCCGGCGCTGCATGGGGTTCCGGCGTAAGATTCTCGAAAAATCATACAAGGGTGTCCGTAAGAGGCCCGGCAGGAGGTCCATGTCGCCCGGCGGGGTTGGATGAGGTTTGATTTTATGGGCCAAGGAAGTGGAAACAGGCGATTTCGGCTCATTTCTGAGGGTGTTAGCCCACGGATTCTGGCACTGCATGGGGTTCCGGCGCAAGATTCTCGAAAAACCATACGAGGGGGTCCGCAAGAGGCCCGGCAAGAGGTCCATGTCGCCCGGTGGGGTTGGATGAGGCCTGGTTGGATTTTATGGGCTAAGGAACAGGAAACAGGCGATTTCGGCTCATTTCTGTGGGTGTTAGCCCACGGATTCTGGCGCTGCATGGGGTTCCGGCGCAAGATTCTCGAAAAACCATACGAGGGGGTCCGTAAGAGGCCCGGAAAGAGGTCCATGTCGCCCGACGGGGTTGGATGAGGCCTGGTTGGATTTTATGGGCCAAGGAAGTTGAAACAGGCGATTTCGGCTCATTTTTGTGGTTGTTAGCCCACGGATTCTGGCGCTGCATGGGGTTCCGGCGCAAGATTCTGGAAAAACCATACGATTGGGTCCGCAAGAGGCCCGGCAAGAGGTCCATGTCGCCCGGCGGGGTTGGATGAGGCCTGGTTGGATTTTATGGGCCAAGGAAGTGGAAACAGGCGATTTCGGCTCATTTCTGTGGGTGTTAGCCCACGGATTCTGGCGCTGCATGGGGTTCCGGCGCAAGATTCTCGAATAACCATACGAGGGGGTCCGCAAGAGGCCCGGCAAGAGGTCTATGTAACCCGGCGGGGCTGGATGAGGCCTGGTTGGATTTTATGGGCCAAGGAAGTGGAAACAGGCGATTTCGGCTCATTTCTGTGGGTGTTAGCCCACGGATTCCGGCGCTGCATGGGGTTCCGGCGCAAGATTCTCGAAAAGCCATACAAGGGGGTCCGCAAGAGGCCCGGCAGGAGGTCCATGTCGCCCGGCGGGGTTGGATGAGGTTTGATTTTATGGGCCAAGAAAGTGGAAACAGGCGATTTCGGCTCATTTCTGAGGGTGTTAGCCCACGGATTCTGGCACTGCATGGGGTTCCGGCGCAAGATTCTCGAAAAACCATACGAGGGGGTCCGCAAGAGGCCCGGCAAGAGGTCCATGTCGCCCGGCGGGGTTGGATGAGGCCTGGTTGGATTTTATGGGCCAAGGAAGTGGAAACAGGCGATTTCAGCTCATTTCTGTGGGTGTTAGCCCACGGATTCTGGCGCTGCATGGGGTTCCGACGCAAGATTCTCGAAAAACGATACGAGGGGGTCCGTAAGAGGCCCGGAAAGAGGTCCATGTCACCCGACGGGGTTGGATGAGGCCTGGTTGGATTTATGGGCCAAGGAAGTTGAAACAGGCGATTTCGGCTATTTTTGTGGTTGTTAGCCCACGGATTCTGGCGCTGCATGGGGTTCCGACGCAAGATTCCCAAAAAACCATACGAGGGGGTCTGCAAGAGGCCCGGCAAGAGGTCCATGTCGCCCGGCGGGGTTGGATGAGGCCTGGTTGGAATTTATGGGCCAAGGAAGTGGAAACAGGCGATTTCGGCTCATTTCTGTGGGTGTTAGCCCACGAATTCTGCTGCTGCATGGGTTCCGGCGCAAGATTCTCGAAAATCCATACGAGGGGGTCCGCAAGAGGACCGGAAAGAGGTCCAAGTCACCCGGCGGGGTCTGATGAGGCCTGGTTTGATTTTATGGGCCAAGGAAGTGGAAACAGGCGATTTCGGCTTATTTCTGTGGGTGTTAGCCCACGGATTCTAGCGCTGCATGGGGTTCCGAAGCAAGATTCTCGAAAAGCCATACGAGGGGGTCCGCAAGAGGCCCGGCAAGAGGTCCATGTCGCCCGGCGGGGTTCGATGAGGCCTGGTTGGATTTTATGGGCCAAGGAAGTGGAAATAGGCGATTTCGGCTCATTTCTGTGGGTGTTAGCCACGGATTGTGGCGCTGCATGGGGTTCCGGCGCAAGATTCTGGAAAAACCATACGATTGGGTCCGCAAGAGGCCCGGCAAGAGGTCCATGTCGCTCGGCGGGGTTGGATGAGGCCTGGTTTGATTTTATGGGCCAAGGAAGTGGAAACAGGCGATTTCGGCTCATTTTTGTGGGTGTTAGCCCACGGATTCTGGCGCTGCATGGGGTTCCGGCGCAAGATTCTCGATTAACCATACGAGGGGGTCCAAAAGAGGCCCGGCAAGAGGTCTATTTAACCCGGCGGGGCTGGATGAGGCCTGGTTGGATTTTATGGGCCAAGGAAGTGGAAACAGGCGATTTCGGCTCATTTCTGTGGGTGTTAGCCCACGGATTCCGGCGCTGCATGGGGTTCCGGCGCAAGATTCTCGAAAAGCCATACAAGGGGGTCCGCAAGAGGCCCGGCAGAAGGTCCATGTCGCCCCGCGGGGTTGGATGAGGTTTGATTTTATGGGCCAAGGAAGTGGAAACAGGCGATTTCGGCTCATTTCTGAGGGTGTTAGCCCACGGATTCTGGCACTGCATGGGGTTCCGGCGCAAGATTCTCGAAAAACCATACGAGGGGGTCCGCAAGAGGCCCGGCAAGAGGTCCATGTCGCCCGGCGGGGTTGGATGAGGCCTGGTTGGATTTTATGGGCCAAGGAAGTGGAAACAGGCGATTTCGGCTCATTTCTGTGGGTGTTAGCCCACGGATTCTGGCGCTGCATGGGGTTCCGGCGCAAGATTCTCGAAAAACCATACGAGGGGGTCCGTAAGAGGCCCGGAAAGAGGTCCATGTCGCCCGACGGGGTTGGATGAGGCCTGGTTGGATTTTATGGGCCAAGGAAGTTGAAACAGGCGATTTTGGCTCATTTTTGTGGTTGTTAGCCCACGGATTCTGGCGCTGCATGGGGTTTCGACGCAAGATTCTCAAAAAACCATACGAGGGGGTCCGCAAGAGGCCCGGCAAGAGGTCCATGTCGCCCGGCGGGGTTGGATGAGGCCTGGTTGGATTTTATGGGCCAAGGAAGTGGAAACAGGCGATTTCGGCTCATTTCTGTGGGTGTTAGCCCACGAATTCTGCTGCTGCATGGGTTCCGGCGCAAGATTCTCGAAAACGCATACGAGGGGGTCCGCAAGAGGCCCGGCTAGAGGTCCATGTCGCCCGGCTGGGTTGGATGAGGCCTGGTTGAATTTTATGGGCCAAGGAAGTGGAAACAGGTGATTTCGGCTCATTTCTGTGGGTGTTAGCCCACGGATTCAGGCGCTGCATGGGGTTCCGGCGCAAGATTTTGAAAAACCATACGAGAGGGTCCACAAGAGGCCCGGCAAGATGTCCATGTCGCCCGGCGGGGTTCGATGAGGCCTGGTTGGATTTTATGGGCCAAGGAAGTGGAAACAGGCGATTTCGGCTCATTTCTGTGGGTGTTAGCCCACGGATTCTGGCGCTGCATGGGGTTCCGGCGCAAGATTCTGGAAAAACCATACGATTGGGTCCGCAAGAGGCCCGGCAAGAGGTCCATGTCGCCCGGCGGGGTTGGATGAGGTTTGATTTTATGGGCCAAGAAAGTGGAAACAGGCAATTTCGGCTCATTTCTGAGGGTGTTAGCCCACGGATTCTGGCACTGCATGGGGTTCTGGCGCAAGATTCTCAAAAAACCATACGAGGGGGTCCGCAAGAGGCCCGACAAGAGGTCCATGTCGCCCGGCGGGGTTGGATGAGGCCTGGTTGGATTTTATGGGCCAAGGAAGTGGAAACAGGCGATTTCGGCTCATTTCTGTGGGTGTTAGCCCATGGATTCTGGTGCTGCATTGGGTCCCGATGCAAGATTCTCTAAAAACCATACAAGGGGGTCCGCAAGAGGCCCGGCAAGAGGTCCATGTCGCCTGGCGGGGTTGGATGAGGCCTTGTTGGATTTTATGGGCCAAGGAAGTGGAAACAGGCGATTTCGGCTCATTTCTGTGGGTGTTAGCCCACGAATTCTGCTGCTGCATGGGTTCCGGCGCAAGATTCTCGAAAAACCATACGAGGGGGTCCGCAAGAGGACAGGCAAGAGGTCCATGTCACCCGGCGGGGTTGGATGAGGCCTGGTTGGATTTTATGGGCCAAGGAAGTGGAAACAGGCGATTTCGGCTCATTTCTGTGGTTGTTAGCCCACGGATTCTGGCGCTGCATGGGGTTTCGACGCAAGATTCTCAATAAACCATACGAGGGGGTCCGCAAGAGGCCCGGCAAGAGGTCCATGTCTCCCGGCGGGGTTGGATGAGGCCTGGTTGGATTTTATGGGCCAAGGAAGTGGAAACAAGCGATTTCGGCTCATTACTGTGGGTGTTAGCCCACGGATTCTGGCGCTGCATGGGGTTCCGGCGCAAGATTCTCGAAAAACCATACGATTGGGTCCGCAAGAGGCCCGGCAAGAGGTCCATGTCACCCGGCGGGGTTGGATGAGGCCTGGTTGGATTTTATGGGCCAAGGAAGTGGAAACAGGCGATTTCGGCTCATTTCTGTGGGTGTTAGCCCACGAATTCTGCCGCTGCATGGGTTCCGGCGCAAGATTCTCGAAAAACCATACGAGGGGGTCCGCAAGAGGCCCGGCAAGAGGTCCATGTCACCCGGCGGGGTTGGATGAGGCCTGGTTGGATTTTATGGGCCAAGGAAGTGGAAACAGGCGATTTCGGCTCATTTCTGTGGTTGTTAGCCCACGGATTCTGGTGCTGCATGGGGTTCCGACGCAAGATTCTCAAAAAACCATACGAGGGGGTCCGCAAGAGGCCCGGCAAGAGGTCCATGTCGCCCGGCGGGGTCGGATGAGGCCTGGTTGGATTTTATGGGCCAAGGAAGTGGAAACAGGCGATTTCGGCTCATTTCTGTGGGTGTTAGCCCACGGATTCTGGCGCTGCATGGGGTTCCGGCGCAAGATTCTAGAAAAACCATACGATTGGGTCCGCAAGAGGCCCGGCAAGAGGTCCATGTCGTCCGGCGGGGTTGGATGAGGCCTGGTTGGATTTTATGGGCCAAGGAAGTGGAAACAGGCGATTTCGGCTCATTTCTGTGGGTGTTAGCCCACGGATTCTGGCGCTGCATGGGGTTCCGGCGCAAGATTCTCGAATAACCATACGAGGGGCTCCGCAAGAGGCCCGGCAAGAGGTCCATGTCGCCCGGCGGGGCTGGATGAGGCCTGGTTGGATTTTATGGGCCAAGGAAGTGGAAACAGGCGATTTCGGCTCATTTCTATGGGTGTTAGCCCACAGATTCTGGCGCTGCATGGGGTTCCGGCGCAAGATTCTCGAATAACCATACGAGGGGCTCCGCAAGAGGCCCGGCAAGAGGTCTATGTACCCCGGCGGGGTTGGATGAGGCCTGGTTGGATTTTATGGGCCAAGGAAGTGGAAACAGGCGATTTCGGCTCATTTCTGTGGGTGTTAGCCCACGGATTCTGGATTTTATGGGCCAAGGAAGTGGAAACAGGCGATTTCGGCTCATTTCTGTGGGTGTTAGCCCACGGATTCCGGCGCTGCATGGGGTTCCGGCGCAAGATTCACGAAAAGCCATACAAGGGGGTCCGCAAGAGGCCCGGCAGGAGGTCCATGTCGCCCGGCGGGGTTGGATGAGGTTTGATTTTATGGGCCAAGGAAGTGGAAACAGGCGATTTCGGCTCATTTCTGAGGGTGATAGCCCACGGATTCTGGCACTGCATGGGGTTCCGGCGCAAGATTCTCGAAAAACCATACGAGGGGGTCCGCAAGAGGCCCGGCAAGAGGCCCGGCAAGAGGTCCATGTCGCCCGGCGGGGTTGGATGAGGCCTGGTTGGATTTTATGGGCCAAGGAAGTGGAAACAGGCGATTTCGGCTCATTTCTGTGGGTGTTAGCCCACGGATTCTGGCGCTGCATGGGGTTCCGGCGCAAGATTCTCGAAAAACCATACGAGGGGGTCCGTAAGAGGCCCGGAAAGAGGTCCATGTCGCCCGACGGGGTTGGATGAGGCCTGGTTGGATTTTATGGGCCAAGGAAGTTGAAACAGGCGATTTCGGCTCATTTTTGTGGTTGTTAGCCCACGGATTCTGGCGCTGCATGGGGTTTCGACGCAAGATTCTCAAAAACCATACGAGGGGGTCCGCAAGAGGCTCGGCAAGAGGTCCATGTCTCCCGGCGGGGTTGGATGAGGCCTGGTTGGATTTTATGGGCCAAGGAAGTGGAAACAAGCGATTTCGGCTCATTACTGTGGGTGTTAGCCCACGGATTCTGGCGCTGCATGGGGTTCCGGCGCAAGATTCTCGAAAAACCATACGATTGGGTCCGCAAGAGGCCCGGCAAGAGGTCCATGTCACCCGGCGGGGTTGGATGAGGCCTGGTTGGATTTTATGGGCCAAGGAAGTGGAAACAGGCGATTTCGGCTCATTTCTGTGGGTGTTAGCCCACAGATTCTAATGCTGCATGGGGTTCCGGCGCAAGATTCTCGAAAAACCATACGAGGGGGTCCGTAAGAGGCCCGGAAAGCGGTCCATGTCGCCCGACGGGGTTGGATGAGGCCTGGTTGGATTTTATGGGCCAAGGAAGTTGAAATAGGCGATTTCGGCTCATTTTTGTGGTTGTTAGCCCACGGATTCTAGCGCTGCATGGGGTTTCGACGCAAGATTCTCAAAAAACCATACGAGGGGGTCCGCAAGAGGCCCGGCAAGAGGTCCATGTCGCCCGGCGGGGTTGGATGTGGCCTGGTTGGATTTTATGGGCCAAGGAAGTGGAAACAGGCGATTTCGGCTCATTTCAATGGGTGTTAGCCCACGAATTCTGCTGCTGCATGGGTTCCGGCGCAAGATTCTCGAAAAACCATACGAGGGGGTCCGCAAGAGGACCGGAAAGAGGTCCATGTCACCCGGCGGGGTTGGATGAGGCCTGGTTGGATTTTATGGGCCAAGGAAGTGGAAACAGGCAATTTCGGCTCATTTCTGTGGGTGTTAGCCCACGGATTCTAACGCTGCATGGGGTTCCGACGCAAGATTCTCGAAAAACCATACGAGGGGGTCCGCAAGAGGCCCGACAAGAGGTCTATGTCGCCCGACGGGGTTGGATGAGGCCTGGTTGGATTTTATGGGCCAAGGAAGTGGAAACAGGCAATTTCAGCTCATTTCTGTGGGTGTTAGCCCACGGATTCTGGCGCTGAATGGGGTTCTGACGCAAGATTCTCGAAAACGCATATGAGGGGGTCCGCAAGAGGCCCGGCTAGAGGTCCATGTTGCCCGGCGGGGTTGGATGAGGCCTGGTTGAATTTTATGGGCCAAGGAAGTGGAAACAGGTGATTTCGGCTCATTTCTGTGGGTGTTAGCCCACGGATTCTGGTGCTGCATGGGGTTCCGGCGCAAGATTTTGAAAAACCATACTAGGGGGTCCGCAAGAGGCCCGGCAAGATGTCCATGTCGCCCGGCGGGGTTCGATGAGGCCTGGTTGGATTTTATGGGCCAAGGAAGTGGAAACAGGCGATTTCGGCTCATTTCTGTGAGTGTTAGCCCACGGATTCTAACGCTGCATGGGGTTCCGACGCAAGATTCTCGAAAAACCATACGAGGGGGTCCGCAAGAGGCTCGAAAAGAGGTCTATGTCGCCCGGCGGGGTTGGATGAGGCCTGGTTGGATTTTATGGGCCAAGGAAGTGGAAACAGGCAATTTTGGCTCATTTCTGTGGGTGTTAGCCCACGGATTCTGGCGCTGCATGGGGTTTCGACGCAAGATTCTCAAAAACCATACGAGGGGGTCCGCAAGAGGCCCGGCAAGAGGTCCATGTCGCCCGGCAGGGTTTGATGAGGCCTGGTTGGATTTTATGGGCCAAGGAAGTGGAAATAGGCGATTTCGGCTCATTTCTGTGGGTGTTAGCCCACGAATTCTGCTGCTGCATGGGTTCCGGCGCAAGATTCTCGAAAAACCATACGAGGGGGTCCGCAAGAGGCCCGGCAAGATGTCCATGTCACCCGGCGGGGTTCGATGAGGCCTGGTTGGATTTTATGGGCCAAGGAAGTGGAAACAGGCGATTTCGGCTCATTTCTGTGGGTGTTACCCACGGATTCTAACGCTGCATGGGGTTCCGACGCAAGAATCTCGAAAAACCATACGAGGGGGTCCGCAAGAGGCCCGACAAGAGGTCTATGTCGCCCGGCGGGGTTTGATGAGGCCTGGTTGGATTTTATGGGCCAAGGAAGTGGAAACAGGCGATTTCGGCTCATTTCTGTGGGTGTTAGCCCACGAATTCTACTGCTGCATGGGATCCGGCGCAAGATTCTCGAAAAAACCATACGAGGGGGTCCGCAAGAGGACCGGCAAGAGGTCCATGTCACCCGGCGGGGTTGGATGAGGCCTGGTTGGATTTTATGGGCCAAGGAAGTGGAAACAGGCGATTTCGACTCATTTCTGTGGGTGTTAGCCCACGGATTCTGGCGCTGCATGGGGTTCCGGCGCAAGATTCTCGAAAAACCATACGAGGGGGTCCGTAAGAGGCCCGGAAAGAGGTCCATGTCCCCCGACGGGGTTGGATGAGGCCTGGTTGGATTTTATGGGCCAAGGAAGTTGAAACAGGCGATTTCGGCTCATTTTTGTGGTTGTTAGCCCACGGATTCTGGCGCTGCATGGGGTTTCGACGCAGGATTCTCAAAAACCATACGAGGGGGTCCGCAAGAGGCCCGGCAAGAGGTCCATGTCGCCCGACGGGGTTTGATGAGGCCTGGTTGGATTTTATGGGCCAAGGAAGTGGAAACAGGCGATTTCGGCTAATTTCTGTGGGTGTTAGCCCACGAATTCTGCTGCTGCATGGGTTCTGGCGCAAGATTCTCGAAAAACCATACGAGGGGGTTCGCAAGAGGACCGGCAAGAGGTCCATGTCACCTGGCGGGGTTGGATGAGGCCTGGTTGGTTTTTATGGGCCAAGGAAGTGGAAACAGGCGATTTCGGCTCATTTCTGTGGGTGTTAGCCCACAGATTCTAACGCTGCATGGGGTTCCGGCGCAAGATTCTCGAAAAACCATACGAGGGGGTCCGTAAGAGGCCCGGAAAGCGGTCCATGTCGCCCGACGGGGTTGAATGAGGCCTGGTTGGATTTTATGGGCCAAGGAAGTTGAAATAGGCGATTTCGGCTCATTTTTGTGGTTGTTAGCCCACGGATTCTGGCGCTGCATGGGGTTTCGACGCAAGATTCTCAAAAAACCAAGGGGTCCGCAAGAGGCCCGGCAAGAGGTCCATGTCGCCCGGCGGGGTTGGATGTGGCCTGGTTGGATTTTATGGGCCAAGGAAGTGGAAACAGGCGATTTCGGCTCATTTCTGTGGGTGTTAGCCCACGAATTCTGCTGCTGCATGGGTTCCGGCGCAAGATTCTCGAAAAACCATACGAGGGGGTCCGCAAGAGGACCGGCAAGAGGTCCATGTCACCCGGCGGGGTTGGATGAGGCCTGGTTGGATTTTATGGGCCAAGGAAGTGGAAACAGGCGATTTCGGCTCATTTCTGTGGGTGTTAGCCCACGGATTCTAACGCTGCATGGGGTTCCGACGCAAGATTCTCGAAAAACCATACGAGGGGGTCCGCAAGAGGTCTATGTCGCCCGGCGGGGTTGGATGAGGCCTGGTTGGATTTTATGGGCCAAGGAAGTGGAAACAGGCAATTTCGGCTCATTTCTGTGGGTGTTAGCCCACGGATTCTGGCGCTGAATGGGGTTCCGACGCAAGATTCTCGAAAACGCATACGAGGGGGTCCGCAAGAGGCCCGGCTAGAGGTCCATGTCGCCCGGCGGGGTTGGATGAGGCCTGGTTGAATTTTATGGGCCAAGGAAGTGGAAACAGGTGATTTCGGCTCATTTTTGTGGGTGTTAGCCCACGGATTCTGGCGCTGCATGGGGTTCCGGCGCAAGATTCTCGAAAAACCATACGAGGGGGTCCGCAAGAGGCCCAGCAAGAGGTCCATGTCGCCCGGCGGGGTTGGATGAGGCCTAGTTGGATTTTACGGGCCAAGGAAGTGGAAACAGGCAATTTCGGCTCATTTCTGTGGGTGTTAGCCCACGGATTCTGGCGCTGCATGGGATTCCGGCGCAAGATTCTCGAAAAACCATACGAGGGGGTCCGCAAGAGGCCCGGCAAGAGGTCCATGTCGCCCGGCGGGGTTGGATGAGGCCTGGTTGGATTTTATGGGCCAAGGAAGTGGAAACAGGCGATTTCGGCTCATTTCTGTGGGTGTTAGCCCACGGATTCTGGCGCTGCATGGGGTTCCGGCGCAAGATTCTCGAAAAGCCATACGAGGGGGTCCGCAAGAGGCCCGGAAAGAGGTCTATGTCGCCCGGCGGGGTTGGATGAGGCCTGGTTGGATTTTATGGGCCAAGGAAGTGGAAACAGGCGATTTCAGCTCATTTTTGTGGTTGTTAGCCCACGGATTCTGGCGCTGCATGGGGTTCCAGCACAAGATTCTCGAAAAACCATACGAGGGGGTCCGCAAGAGGCCCGGCATGAGGTCCATGTCGCCCGAAGGGGTTGGATGAGGCCTGGTTGGATTTTATGGGCCAAGGAAGTGGAAACAGGCGATTTCGGCTCATTTCTGTGGGTGTTAGCCCACGGATTCTGGCGCTGCATGGGGTTCCGGCGCAAGATTCTCGAAAAACCATACGAGGGGGTCCGTAAGAGGCCCGGAAAGAGGTCCATGTCGCCCGACGGGGTTGGATGAGGCCTGGTTGGATTTTATGGGCCAAGGAAGTTGAAACAGGCGATTTCGGCTCATTTTTGTGGTTGTTAGCCCACGGATTCTGGCGCTGCATGGGGTTCCGACGCAATATTCTCAAAAAACCATACGAGGGGGTCCGCAAGAGCCCCGGCAAGAGGTCCATGTCGCCCGGCGGGGTTGGATGAGGCCTGGTTGGATTTTATGGGCCAAGGAAGTGGAAACAGGCGATTTCGGCTCATTTCTGTGGGTGTTAGCCCACGAATTCTGCTGCTGCATGGGTTCCGGCGCAAGATTCTCGAAAAACCATACGAGGGGGTCCGGAAGAGGACCGGCAAGAGGTCCATGTCACCCGACGGGGTTGGATGAGGCCTGGTTGGATTTTATGGGCCAAGGAAGTGGAAACAGGCGATTTCGGCTCATTTCTGTGGGTGTTAGCCCACGGATTCTAGCGCTGCATGGGGTTCCGACGCAAGATTCTCGAAAAACCATACGAGGGGGTCCGCAAGAGGCCCGGCAAGAGGTCCATGTTGCCCGGCGGGGTTGGATGAGGCCTGGTTGGATTTTATGGGCCAAGGAAGTGGAAACAGGCAATTTCGGCTCATTTCTGTGGGTGTTAGCCCATAGATTCTGGCGCTGCATGGGGTTCCCGCGCAAGATTCTTGAAAAACCATACGAAGGGGTCCGCAAGAGGCCCGTGAAGAGGTCCATGTTGCCCAGCGGGGTTGGATGAGGCCTGGTTGGATTTTATGGGCCAAGGAAGTGGAAACAAGCGATTTCGGCTCATTTTTGTGGTTGTTAGCCCACGGATTCTGGCGCTGCATGGGGTTCCAGCGCAAGATTCTCGAAAAACCATACGAGGGGGTCCGCAAGAGGCCCGGCAAGAGGTCCATGTTCCCCGGCGGTGTTGGATGAGGCCTGGTTGGATTTTATGGGCCAAGGAAGTGGAAACAGGCAATTTCGGCTCATTTCTGTGGGTGTTAGCCCACGGATTCTGGCGCTGAATGGGGTTCCGACGCAAGATTCTCGAAAACGCATACGAGGGGGTCCGCAAGAGGCCCGGCTAGAGGTCCATGTCGCCCGGCGGGGTTGGATGAGGCCTGGTTGAATTTTATGGGCCAAGGAAGTGGAAACAGGTGATTTCGGCTCATTTCTGTGGGTGTTAGCCCACGGATTCTGGCGCTGCATGGGGTTCCGGCACAAGATTTTGAAAAACCATATGAGGGGGTCCGCAAGAGGCCCGGCAAGATGTCCATGTCGCCCGGCGGGGTTCGATGAGGCCTGGTTGGATTTTATGGGCCAAGGAAGTGGAAACAGGCGATTTCGGCTCATTTCTGTGGGTGTTAGCCCACGGATTCTGGCGCTGCATGGGGTTCCGGCGCAAGATTCTGGAAAAACCGTACGATTGGGTCCGCAAGAGGCCCGGCAAGAGGTCCATGTCGCCCAGCGGGGTTGGATGAGGCCTGGTTGGATTTTATGGGCCAAGGAAGTGGAAACAGGCGATTTCGGCTCATTTCTGTGGGTGTTAGCCCACGGATTCTGGCGCTGCATGGGGTTCCGGCGCAAGATTCTTGAATAACCATACGAGGGGGTCCGCAAGAGGCCCGGCAAGAGGTCTATGTAACCCGGCGGGGCTGGATGAGGCCTGGTTGGATTTTATGGGCCAAGGAAGTGGAAACAGGCGATTTCGGCTCATTTCTGTGGGTGTTAGCCCACGGATTCCGGCGCTGCATGGGGTTCCGGCGCAAGATTCTCAAAAAACCATACGAGCGGGTCCGCAAGAGGCCCGGCAAGAGGTCCATGTCGCCCGGCGGGGTTGGATGAGGCCTGTTGGATTTAATGGGCCATGGAAGTGGAAACAAGCGATTTCAGCTCATTTCTGTGGGTGTTAGCCCACGGATTCTAGCGCTGCATGGGGTTCCGACGCAAGATTCTCGAAAAACCATACGAGGGGGTCCGCAAGAGGCCCGGCAAGAGGTCCATGTCGCCCGACGGGGTTGGATGAGGCCTGGTTGGATTTTATGGGCCAAGGAAGTGGAAACAGGCAATTTCGGCTCATTTCTGTGGGTGTTAGCCCACGGATTCTGGCGCTGCATGGGGTTCCGGCGCAAGATTCTCGAAAAACCATTTGAGGGGGTCCGCAAGAGGCCCGGCAAGAGGTCCATGTCGCCCGGCGGGGTTGGATGAGGCCTGGTTGGATTTTATGGGCCAAGGAAGTGGAAACAGGCGATTTCGGCTCATTTCTGTGGGTGTTAGCCCACGGATTCTGGCGCTGCATGGGGTTCCGGCGCAAGATTCTCGAAAAACCATACGAGGGGGTCCGCAAGAGGCCCGGAAAGAGGTCTATGTCGCCCGGCGGGGTTGGATGAGGCCTGGTTGGATTTTATGGGCCAAGGAAGTGGAAACAAGCGATTTCGGCTCATTTTTGTGGTTGTTAGCCCACGGATTCTGGCGCTGCATGGGGTTCCAGCGCAAGATTCTCGAAAAACCATACGAGGGGGTCCGCAAGAGGCCCGGCATGAGGTCCATGTCGCCCGACGGGGTTGGATGAGGCCTGGTTGGATTTTATGGGCCAAGGAAGTGGAAACAGGCGATTTCGGCTCATTTCTGTGGGTGTTAGCCCACGGATTCTGGCGCTGCATGGGGTTCCGGCGCAAGATTCTCGAAAAACCATACGAGGGGGTCCGTAAGAGGCTCGGAAAGAGGTCCATGTCGCCCGACGGGGTTGGATGAGCCCTGGTTGGATTTTATGGGCCAAGGAAGTTGAAACAGGCGATTTCAGCTCATTTTTGTGGTTGTTAGCCCACGGATTCTGGCGCTGCATGGGGTTCCGACGCAATATTCTCAAAAAACCATACGAGGGGGTCCGCAAGAGGCCCGGCAAGAGGTCCATGTCGCCCGGCGGGGTTGGATGAGGCCTGGTTGGATTTTATGGGCCAAGGAAGTGAAAACAGGCGATTTCGGCTCATTTTTGTGGGTGTTAGCCCACGAATTCTGCTGCTGCATGGGTTCCGGTGCAAGATTCTCGAAAAACCATACGAGGGGGTCCGCAAGAGGACCGGCAAGAGGTCCATGTCACCCGGCGGGGTTGGATGAGGCCTGGTTGGATTTTATGGGCCAAGGAAGTGGAAACAGGCGATTTCGGCTCATTTCTGTGGGTGTTAGCCCACGGATTCTGGCGCTGCATGGGGTTCCGGCGCAAGATTCTCGAAAAACCATACGAGGGGGTCCGTAAGAGGCCCGGAAAGAGGTCCATGTCGCCCGACGGGGTTGGATGAGGCCTGGTTGGATTTTATGGGCCAAGGAAGTTGAAACAGGCGATTTCGGCTCATTTTTGTGGTTGTTAGCCCACGGATTCTGGCGCTGCAAGGGGTTCCGACGCAAGATTCTCAAAAAACCATACGAGGGGGTCCACAAGAGGCCCGGAAAGAGGTCCATGTCGCCCGGCGGGGTTGGATGAGGCCTGGTTGGATTTTATGGGCCAAGGAAGTGGAAATAGGCGATTTCGGCTCATTTCTATGGGTGTTAGCCCACGAATTCTGCTGCTACATGGGTTCCGGCGCAAGATTCTTGAAAAACCATACGAGGGGGTCCGCAAGAGGACCGGCAAGAGGTCCATGTCACCCGGCGGGGTTGGATGAGGCCTGGTTGGATTTTATGGGCCAAGGAAGTGGAAACAGGCGATTTCGGCTCATTTCTGTGGGTGTTAGCCCACGGATTCTAGCGCTGCATGGGGTTCCGACGCAAGATTCTCGAAAAACCATACGAGGGGGTCCGCAAGAGGCCCGGCAAGAGGTCCATGTCGCCCGGCGGGGTTGGATGAGGCCTAGTTGGATTTTACGGGCCAAGGAAGTGGAAACAGGCAATTTCGGCTCATTTCTGTGGGTGTTAGCCCACAAATTCTGGCGCTGCATGGGGTTCCGGCGCAAGATTCTCGAAAAAACCATACGAGGGGGTCCGCAAGAGGCCCGGCAAGAGGTCCATGTCGCCCGGCGGGGTTGGATGAGGCCTGGTTGGATGGGAAGGTAATGTTGGGGCACCAAAGGGGAAGTTTATTTCCTATTTTAAGGTAAGGAAGATGATGTCAAAGGGGTGTATATGTCATCTAGTTAGAGTAAGGGATATGGAGGCTGAATCACCAACTCTTCAATCGGTTCCGGTAGTGAATGAATTTGCTGATGTATTTCCCGAAGAGCTTCCAGGTTTGCCTCCAGAACGAGAGATAGATTTTGGCATTGATTTACTCCCAGGTACTCAACCCATTTCTATCCCTCCATATAGAATGGCCCCGGCAGAGCTACGTGAATTAAAGGAGCAATTGAAAGATTTGCTAGAGAAGGGCTTTATAAGACCTAGTGTGTCCCCTTGGGGTGCACCAGTGTTATTTGTACGTAAAAAGGATGGCACCTTAAGAATGTGTATTGATTACCGACAATTGAATAAGGTGACAATTAAAAACAAATACCCCCTCCCCAGAATTGATGATTTATTTGATCAGTTACAGGGTGCCAAATGTTTTTCAAAGATTGATTTGAGGTCAGGTTATCACCAAGTGAGGGTGAGGGAAAAAGATATACCCAAGACAGCCTTTAGGACACGCTATGGACACTTTGAATTTCTTGTTATGTCATTTGGGCTGACAAATGCACCAGCAGTTTTCATGGACTTAATGAACAGGGTATTCAAGCCGTTCTTGGATGTCTTTGTGATAGTATTTATAGATGACATTTTGGTGTATTCAAGATCAAACGAGGACCATGCAAATCACTTACGGCAAGTATTACAAGTTCTTCGTGATCAGCAATTGTATGCCAAGTTTTCCAAATGTGAATTTTGGTTGAAATCAGTGGCATTCTTGGGTCATATTGTATCCGATGAAGGGATAAGGGTTGATTCACAAAAGATAGAGGCGGTGAAAGATTGGCCAAGGCCAACAACACCCACAGAAGTTCGAAGCTTCTTAGGGTTGGCAGGTTATTATAGAAGATTTGTCGAAGGTTTTTCTTCTATTTCTGCACCTCTAACAAAGTTGACACATAAGGCGACCAAATTTCAATGGAATGATGCATGTGAAAGAAGCTTTCAAGAGTTGAAAAGCAGGATAACTTCTGCACCTGTATTAGTACTTCCAGAAGGCTCAGAGGGGTATGCGGTATATTGTGATGCTTCGGGGGTTGGCTTAGGGTGTGTACTGACACAACATGGTAGGGTAATTGCTTATGCCTCGAGACAATTGCGGCCACATGAGAAAAACTACCCGACACATGACCTTGAACTAGCAGCTGTTGTGTTTGCCTTGAAAATATGGCGCCATTATTTGTATGGGGTTCATGTTGACATATATACTGATCATAAGAGCTTACAGTACATATTTAAACAGAAAGACCTAAATTTAAGGCAGCGGAGGTGGCTGGAGCTAATAAAGGATTACGATGTTGATATACTATACCATCCAGGAAAAGCAAATGTGGTAGCCGATGCTTTGAGCCGCAAGGCAATTGTGAATATTGATGATCAGATGGTGGTAAGGCAAGGAGTCGCTAAGGATCTACGTCAACTAGCCAATTTGGGAGTGCGCCTCATTGAAACTCCAAAGGAAGGGGTTGTTGTGCATAATGCTGCGGAGTCTTCATTGATAACAGAGGTAAGGGAAAAACAGTTCAAAGATCCTATTCTACGGCGACTTAAGGAGAAGGTAAGTCAAGGCATAATGAAGGGCTTTGAACTTGCCCAAAATGGAGTACTTTACTGTCAAAACAGATTGTGTGTTCCTAATATAAATGGACTAAGAAGGAGAATAATGGAAGAAGCCCATCATTCAAGATATACTATTCATCCAGGATCAACTAAGATGTATCATGACCTGAAGGAGATGTTTTGGTGGGAAGGAATGAAAAAGGACCTTGCAGAATTTGTGGCTCAATGTCCGAATTGCCAACAAGTTAAGGTAGAGCACCAAAAGCCGGGAGGTTACATGCAATGTATAGAACTTCCAACATGGAAGTGGGATATGATTAATATGGATTTTGTTACTGGGTTGCCTCGCTCATTTCAGAAGTTTGACTCCATATGGGTAATAGTTGATAGACTTACAAAGTCAGCACACTTCTTACCAGTTAAGAGTGACTATACGGCTGAAGAGTATGCAAAGCTATACCTTAAGGAAATAGTTAGGCTACATGGGGTTCCAATATCCATTATATCTGATCGGGGAGCTCAGTTCACCGCAAAGTTTTGGAAATCCTTCCAGAGGAGCTTAGGGACACAAGTGAATTTAAGTACAGCTTTCCACCCGCAGACTGATGGTCAAGCAGAACGCACCATTCAAACACTTGAAGATATGTTGCGGGCTTGTGCATTAGACTTCAAAGGTAGTTGGGTGGACCATTTGCCACTTATTGAATTTGCCTATAATAATAGCTACCATTCAAGCATCAAGATGGCACCGTATGAAGCTTTGTATGGAAGGAAATGTAGATCACCCATAGGATGGTTTGAAGTGGGTGAAACCACCTTGCTTGGTCCAGATCTAGTCCAACAAGCCATGGAAAAAGTCAAGGTAATACGACAACGGCTAGAAACAGCCCAAAGCCGTCACAAATCATATGCAGATGCTAGAAGGAGAGGACTGGAGTTCTCAGTAGGAGATTGGGTATTCTTAAAGGTGTCTCCAATGAAAGGTGTTATGAGATTTGGTAAGAAAGGGAAACTAAGCCCACGTTACATAGGGCCATATAAGATTATTAAAAGGTTTGGACAGGTTGCATATGAATTAGAGTTACCCCAGGAGCTTTCAATGGTTCATCCAGTTTTTCATGTCTCAATGCTCCGAAAATGTATAGGTGACCCATCTCGTATTACTCCTATTGAAGATATGCAGGTTATGGAAGATCTCACCTATGAAGAGCTACCTATTGCTATCCTAGACCGACAAGTTAGAAAGCTAAGGAATAAAGAAATACCTTCAGTAAAAGTGCTTTGGAGGAACCAACAGGTAGAAGAGATAACGTGGGAGGCTGAGGAAGCAATGAGGTCTAAATATCCTTATTTATTTGAAGCTAAAGAGGAAGTCCAAGATACAGAGTTAAAGGAGTAGTAGGTATGTGAATATGAATTCTTATTATGTTTTCAAAAGTCTGTTTACACGGAAGTTTTATGCTTACATTCGGGGACGAATGTTCCTAAGGGGGGGAGGATGTAACACCCCACATCATACATGTACTAGTCCAACACAAATGAAACATGATATGGCAAGGTCAAATCCGCACATATTTTTTTAAAAAAGTGCGTGACTTTTAGATTAAAGGGCTATATGTACGTCTAATACTTAAGATGACCGAGCGTATATAATTTTTAAGTCGAGTTAAGGAGAGTGTAACCTTAAATGAAGTAAAATAATTGAGGTGCTTGAGGGACTTAGCAAGCTAGTAGGTGAGTCACCTACGTGCTTAACAAGCTCGGTAAACGGAGACAAGGCCCAACGCCGAATTTGTTCAAGTCCGATAAAGAATAAACCCCGAGTTAAAGGTGCCATTTGGACCTATGGTTTAGCATCATTAAAGGACAACATTTGCAGCCTAATATAGATAAGAAAAAGGGCCAAATGACAATTACAATCCAATTCAAAATTTAAGCCCAAACTAAGTGGGCTTGGGGAGTAAATGTTTGCAACAAAGCCCATCCCATTTGAAGCCCAATAAGGCCCAAATGAAAGGGCCAAGCTGCTGCCCCATAACCTTACTAAAATAAGGCTAAAAGCCCAAAGAAAAGTCGGCCAAAAGTGGCCTATAAAAGGGAGCAACCAGCAGCAACTTTCAGCCATTTTCTTAAGCCTAAATTTTCAGATTTCTCTTAAGTTTCCTTTTGCTCTCTCTCCATTTTCTAAAGCAGCCAAGACTTACTTCTAGGGTTCTTGAGGAGGACCTAATACTTGAGAGTTAAGGTAAGTAAAAATACCCATGGTTTGGTGTAATTTTTCCATGAAAAACATGAAGAGTATGTTGGTTGTATTGTGCAGGAATTTTGGGACAGCATGTGTTCCAATTTTGTGGTTCACTTTTCTTGTTAAATATGAAACTTTTATCTTGTTGGTTGGCTGATTTATGAAGTAATATGTATGTTTTTGAGAAGTCTTGGGTCCATAATGATGTAAGAAGGCTGCTGGACCACTTGTACCTTCCGCAAAAACAAGTTCTTAAATGATGTCTTAATTCCGGTCATTTGTAAGAATTTGTGGACTGTTTTTGGGAATTGTTGTCCCACGTTTTTCATATACTTAGGGACTGTTCTTGGAATGGTTTAGGACTGTAATTATGTATAAATATGTTGAGAACAGTTTGGGTAAGTTTGGAACGCATTTGGAATGGTTAACGTCGAAATGTAGCGGAAGGACGCAATATTGCGTTGTCTACTTACGTGTTGTGTAAAGTTGTGGTATGCTGTATTGTATGAGTTGTTATAATGCTGTTATGGGACTAAACATAGCTGGATATGACATGTATATGGGAATGTATGTTAGAAAATACGATTAGGAGTGGAAATGTTGAAAGAATACTCCTTGGTTGCTAATTCCGAGCTTGCTGCCCGGATGTTGTTTTTGGGTGAAATTGGATTATTAAGACGTGTTTATTAGCTACTAACACTAGTTTTATCACCTAATATGTTGTAGATAAGAGTTTGGAGGAAAAGGATACTACCCCGAGGTAATAACGACATAGTACAGCGAGGTATGTAAGGCAACTTGATTTCCTATTACTTGGCATGAAATCTATAGTCATCCTTAGCACATAAAGGCACGTACAAACTCCGACATGGCTACTAACCGTGTCCCCACCCTTTACCATGTCCATATGTCTCCATACATAGTCATTGTCAAACCTGCATATGTACTTGAATACCGAAGACACATGAATTCCTTTTTACCAAACAAAGTCTACGTGTTGTTCAATCCCCGATATGATTCATTAGTGTGTATCTCTCTTTTCATTGTGGTATTATCTTGTATGGTTGTTCATATGTCATATGTATATATTCCCACAGTTCTAAAGGTTATGACCACCAAAAGAACCATCTCAAAGTAAATAAAAGATAACTTACAGTTGCTTATAAATGAGTGGTAGCCCAAGGGGTGGAAGAATCACCTAGCCAGGGTCGATCTCATTTGGGTGGTAGCCCGAGGGGTGAAGGAATCACCTAGCCAGGGTCGATCCCATTACAGATTTACCACTGATCAGCTGGTCATTTACATGATATATTGTGCACAGATTATACAGTAAAGAAAGATACAGTAATAAAAAAGACATAAAGCACATGATTCCACAGTATGACTAAAGGTGGTCTTAGCTTTCATTTGAGTTCATATTGCGTATACAGTATTTCCTGCCTTACATATTCAGTACATTACCTCGTACTGACGTCCCTTACGGGGGACCTGCATTTCATGCTGCAGGTACAGGAGCTACTAGATCTCCCCAGTAAGAGTACAGGACTTCCAGCTGCTATTACTAAGCTCCAGGTTGCTTCGGGGCTTATGTGTTTAGAACTTGCATTTTGTATTGTATAGTTGGCCATGAGGCGGGGCCTGTCCCGACCCATTTGGTTATTGTTCCTTACTTAGAGGCTTTGTAGACTATGTATATTAAAGTGTGGTCATATAGTGTATTATAGACATCGTGGCTCCAACGGCCTAGTCCTATGTATTTACTTTTGGTTTGTTTGTACAGTTTACTTTCATTTGACAGCCTATTGAGTATGGAAACCTCTTAAATGTTCATAGCAGGTGTATAGTTATATGTTGGTTCTCCCGAGCCTTGTCGGCAACGGGTGCCAGTCCGCCTTAATGGGGCTTAGGGCGTGACAGAAGTGGTATCAGAGCGGGTCGTCCTAGGGAGTCTACAAAGCCGTGTCTATGTAGAGTCTTGTTTATGGATGTGTTGTGCACCACATTTATAAGCAGGAGGCTACGTGGCATTTAGGAGTGTTCACTTTCTTTTCATTCTTTAGATCGTGCCATAGAGCCAAGTGATGTAGGTTGATTATTTTCTGACCTCTAAATTATTTGGTACAGTAAGCATGCCTGAAACAAGGAAAAGCAAAGGCAAGGGGAAGGAGGTGGAAGTGGTAATTGGTATGCCCAGTCGGGTGAGACGACGAGATGAGGCCCAAGATGAGTCTCTGTCCCAAACATCTCCAACTCCTCCAGCTCCTGATGAACCAGGTCGTAGTGAAACTCCTTCAGAACCACCTGCCGATGCTGGTGTGCAGGATCTGAGAAATGCGGTCCAACTATTGACCCGCATAGTTGCTAGCCAAAGCCAAAGGCAAGAGGGCCCAATTGTAGGTGCACGTGGTGTGGATAGGGCAGCCAGCACGAGAATACGTGACTTCCTTAATTTGGACCCTCCAACTTTCACCGGGTCAGATTCTAATGAGGATCCGCAGGACTTCATCGACCAGATCCAGCGCACTTTAGATGTTATGCATGTGAGTGGTACAGAAGCTGTAGAACTGGCAGCATATAGATTGAAAGGTGTGGCTATATTGTGGTATGAATCTTGGAAGCAATCCAAGGGTATAGATGCACCCCCAACTACCTGGAAGGAGTTCAAAGAGGCCTTTCTTGACCACTACTTGCCATATGAGATCCGAGAGGCCCGTGCAGATCAATTTCTGAATCTCCATCAAGGGGGTATGAGCGTGAGGGAGTATAGCCTCCAGTTTAACTCCTTGGCCAGGTATGCTCCTAATGTGGTTGCTACTATGGCAGATAGAGTTCATCGGTATGTGGACAGGTTGGATACATATCTGGTAAGAGACTGTACTATTGCTTCACTGAATAAAGACATGGATATAGCAAGGATGCAAGCATTTGCCCAGAAACTAGAGGACCAGAGGCAAAGGAGAAGGACACAAGACATAGAAAGGGGCCAGTCCAAGAGGGCCAGATCTACAGGGCAGTTTGTACCGTCCCAAGGTGATGTCAGGCCCCGATTTTCTAGTAGACCACCTAGACCATCATCCTCATATTCTGCAGTCAGTGCTCCACCGCAATTTCAAGGGCCTAGAGGTAATCAGTTTAATCAAAGAAGTGAGGGACAAGGTGCACGGACTACAGGATATTCGGCCAGCCAGCAGATTCCTCCTAGGCAGTCTTGCAAACAATGTGGGAGGAGTCATTCAGGTATATGCCGTGTTGGGACAGATGTCTGTTACTGGTGTGGTGTACCAGGGCATGTGATAAGAGATTGCCCAAGAAGACGTATGGGTGATATGGCACAACCTGCTGGGTCAGCTGTTGCATCATCATCGTCAGTTCCTCCCTTCAGTAGGGGTCAGCAAATGCCTACAGGCCGTGGTAGAGGTGGTAGAGGAGCAGCTAGCTCCAGCGGAGCCCAGAATCGCACTTATGCTCTGGGGAGTCGGCAGAATTTAGAAGCTTCACCCGATGTGGTCACAGGTACATTGTCCATCTTTTCACATAATGTGTATGCATTAATTGACCCTGGTTCTACATTATCATATATTACACCACTAGTGGCTGGGAAGCTTAAAAGAACACCTAGATTATTGAATGAGCCATTTGGAGTATCTACGCCAACCGGTGAATCTATTATAGCTAGAAGGGTCTATTATGATTGTGTTGTAACTGTTTGCGACCGTGATACGTGGGCGGACCTTGTTGAGTTAGATATGGTGGAATTCGATGTTATAATGGGCATGGATTGGTTAGCTTCTTGCTATGCTACTGTGGATTGCCGATCTAAGAGAGTGTATTTCCACTTTCCAAATGAGGCAGTCCTTGAATGGGAAGGTAATGTTGGGGCACCAAAGGGGAAGTTTATTTCCTATTTTAAGGTAAGGAAGATGATGTCAAAGGGGTGTATATGTCATCTAGTTAGAGTAAGGGATATGGAGGCTGAATCACCAACTCTTCAATCGGTTCCGGTAGTGAATGAATTTGCTGATGTATTTCCCGAAGAGCTTCCAGGTTTGCCTCCAGAACGAGAGATAGATTTTGGCATTGATTTACTCCCAGGTACTCAACCCATTTCTATCCCTCCATATAGAATGGCCCCGGCAGAGCTACGTGAATTAAAGGAGCAATTGAAAGATTTGCTAGAGAAGGGCTTTATAAGACCTAGTGTGTCCCCTTGGGGTGCACCAGTGTTATTTGTACGTAAAAAGGATGGCACCTTAAGAATGTGTATTGATTACCGACAATTGAATAAGGTGACAATTAAAAACAAATACCCCCTCCCCAGAATTGATGATTTATTTGATCAGTTACAGGGTGCCAAATGTTTTTCAAAGATTGATTTGAGGTCAGGTTATCACCAAGTGAGGGTGAGGGAAAAAGATATACCCAAGACAGCCTTTAGGACACGCTATGGACACTTTGAATTTCTTGTTATGTCATTTGGGCTGACAAATGCACCAGCAGTTTTCATGGACTTAATGAACAGGGTATTCAAGCCGTTCTTGGATGTCTTTGTGATAGTATTTATAGATGACATTTTGGTGTATTCAAGATCAAACGAGGACCATGCAAATCACTTACGGCAAGTATTACAAGTTCTTCGTGATCAGCAATTGTATGCCAAGTTTTCCAAATGTGAATTTTGGTTGAAATCAGTGGCATTCTTGGGTCATATTGTATCCGATGAAGGGATAAGGGTTGATTCACAAAAGATAGAGGCGGTGAAAGATTGGCCAAGGCCAACAACACCCACAGAAGTTCGAAGCTTCTTAGGGTTGGCAGGTTATTATAGAAGATTTGTCGAAGGTTTTTCTTCTATTTCTGCACCTCTAACAAAGTTGACACATAAGGCGACCAAATTTCAATGGAATGATGCATGTGAAAGAAGCTTTCAAGAGTTGAAAAGCAGGATAACTTCTGCACCTGTATTAGTACTTCCAGAAGGCTCAGAGGGGTATGCGGTATATTGTGATGCTTCGGGGGTTGGCTTAGGGTGTGTACTGACACAACATGGTAGGGTAATTGCTTATGCCTCGAGACAATTGCGGCCACATGAGAAAAACTACCCGACACATGACCTTGAACTAGCAGCTGTTGTGTTTGCCTTGAAAATATGGCGCCATTATTTGTATGGGGTTCATGTTGACATATATACTGATCATAAGAGCTTACAGTACATATTTAAACAGAAAGACCTAAATTTAAGGCAGCGGAGGTGGCTGGAGCTAATAAAGGATTACGATGTTGATATACTATACCATCCAGGAAAAGCAAATGTGGTAGCCGATGCTTTGAGCCGCAAGGCAATTGTGAATATTGATGATCAGATGGTGGTAAGGCAAGGAGTCGCTAAGGATCTACGTCAACTAGCCAATTTGGGAGTGCGCCTCATTGAAACTCCAAAGGAAGGGGTTGTTGTGCATAATGCTGCGGAGTCTTCATTGATAACAGAGGTAAGGGAAAAACAGTTCAAAGATCCTATTCTACGGCGACTTAAGGAGAAGGTAAGTCAAGGCATAATGAAGGGCTTTGAACTTGCCCAAAATGGAGTACTTTACTGTCAAAACAGATTGTGTGTTCCTAATATAAATGGACTAAGAAGGAGAATAATGGAAGAAGCCCATCATTCAAGATATACTATTCATCCAGGATCAACTAAGATGTATCATGACCTGAAGGAGATGTTTTGGTGGGAAGGAATGAAAAAGGACCTTGCAGAATTTGTGGCTCAATGTCCGAATTGCCAACAAGTTAAGGTAGAGCACCAAAAGCCGGGAGGTTACATGCAATGTATAGAACTTCCAACATGGAAGTGGGATATGATTAATATGGATTTTGTTACTGGGTTGCCTCGCTCATTTCAGAAGTTTGACTCCATATGGGTAATAGTTGATAGACTTACAAAGTCAGCACACTTCTTACCAGTTAAGAGTGACTATACGGCTGAAGAGTATGCAAAGCTATACCTTAAGGAAATAGTTAGGCTACATGGGGTTCCAATATCCATTATATCTGATCGGGGAGCTCAGTTCACCGCAAAGTTTTGGAAATCCTTCCAGAGGAGCTTAGGGACACAAGTGAATTTAAGTACAGCTTTCCACCCGCAGACTGATGGTCAAGCAGAACGCACCATTCAAACACTTGAAGATATGTTGCGGGCTTGTGCATTAGACTTCAAAGGTAGTTGGGTGGACCATTTGCCACTTATTGAATTTGCCTATAATAATAGCTACCATTCAAGCATCAAGATGGCACCGTATGAAGCTTTGTATGGAAGGAAATGTAGATCACCCATAGGATGGTTTGAAGTGGGTGAAACCACCTTGCTTGGTCCAGATCTAGTCCAACAAGCCATGGAAAAAGTCAAGGTAATACGACAACGGCTAGAAACAGCCCAAAGCCGTCACAAATCATATGCAGATGCTAGAAGGAGAGGACTGGAGTTCTCAGTAGGAGATTGGGTATTCTTAAAGGTGTCTCCAATGAAAGGTGTTATGAGATTTGGTAAGAAAGGGAAACTAAGCCCACGTTACATAGGGCCATATAAGATTATTAAAAGGTTTGGACAGGTTGCATATGAATTAGAGTTACCCCAGGAGCTTTCAATGGTTCATCCAGTTTTTCATGTCTCAATGCTCCGAAAATGTATAGGTGACCCATCTCGTATTACTCCTATTGAAGATATGCAGGTTATGGAAGATCTCACCTATGAAGAGCTACCTATTGCTATCCTAGACCGACAAGTTAGAAAGCTAAGGAATAAAGAAATACCTTCAGTAAAAGTGCTTTGGAGGAACCAACAGGTAGAAGAGATAACGTGGGAGGCTGAGGAAGCAATGAGGTCTAAATATCCTTATTTATTTGAAGCTAAAGAGGAAGTCCAAGATACAGAGTTAAAGGAGTAGTAGGTATGTGAATATGAATTCTTATTATGTTTTCAAAAGTCTGTTTACACGGAAGTTTTATGCTTACATTCGGGGACGAATGTTCCTAAGGGGGGGAGGATGTAACACCCCACATCATACATGTACTAGTCCAACACAAATGAAACATGATATGGCAAGGTCAAATCCGCACATATTTTTTTAAAAAAGTGCGTGACTTTTAGATTAAAGGGCTATATGTACGTCTAATACTTAAGATGACCGAGCGTATATAATTTTTAAGTCGAGTTAAGGAGAGTGTAACCTTAAATGAAGTAAAATAATTGAGGTGCTTGAGGGACTTAGCAAGCTAGTAGGTGAGTCACCTACGTGCTTAACAAGCTCGGTAAACGGAGACAAGGCCCAACGCCGAATTTGTTCAAGTCCGATAAAGAATAAACCCCGAGTTAAAGGTGCCATTTGGACCTATGGTTTAGCATCATTAAAGGACAACATTTGCAGCCTAATATAGATAAGAAAAAGGGCCAAATGACAATTACAATCCAATTCAAAATTTAAGCCCAAACTAAGTGGGCTTGGGGAGTAAATGTTTGCAACAAAGCCCATCCCATTTGAAGCCCAATAAGGCCCAAATGAAAGGGCCAAGCTGCTGCCCCATAACCTTACTAAAATAAGGCTAAAAGCCCAAAGAAAAGTCGGCCAAAAGTGGCCTATAAAAGGGAGCAACCAGCAGCAACTTTCAGCCATTTTCTTAAGCCTAAATTTTCAGATTTCTCTTAAGTTTCCTTTTGCTCTCTCTCCATTTTCTAAAGCAGCCAAGACTTACTTCTAGGGTTCTTGAGGAGGACCTAATACTTGAGAGTTAAGGTAAGTAAAAATACCCATGGTTTGGTGTAATTTTTCCATGAAAAACATGAAGAGTATGTTGGTTGTATTGTGCAGGAATTTTGGGACAGCATGTGTTCCAATTTTGTGGTTCACTTTTCTTGTTAAATATGAAACTTTTATCTTGTTGGTTGGCTGATTTATGAAGTAATATGTATGTTTTTGAGAAGTCTTGGGTCCATAATGATGTAAGAAGGCTGCTGGACCACTTGTACCTTCCGCAAAAACAAGTTCTTAAATGATGTCTTAATTCCGGTCATTTGTAAGAATTTGTGGACTGTTTTTGGGAATTGTTGTCCCACGTTTTTCATATACTTAGGGACTGTTCTTGGAATGGTTTAGGACTGTAATTATGTATAAATATGTTGAGAACAGTTTGGGTAAGTTTGGAACGCATTTGGAATGGTTAACGTCGAAATGTAGCGGAAGGACGCAATATTGCGTTGTCTACTTACGTGTTGTGTAAAGTTGTGGTATGCTGTATTGTATGAGTTGTTATAATGCTGTTATGGGACTAAACATAGCTGGATATGACATGTATATGGGAATGTATGTTAGAAAATACGATTAGGAGTGGAAATGTTGAAAGAATACTCCTTGGTTGCTAATTCCGAGCTTGCTGCCCGGATGTTGTTTTTGGGTGAAATTGGATTATTAAGACGTGTTTATTAGCTACTAACACTAGTTTTATCACCTAATATGTTGTAGATAAGAGTTTGGAGGAAAAGGATACTACCCCGAGGTAATAACGACATAGTACAGCGAGGTATGTAAGGCAACTTGATTTCCTATTACTTGGCATGAAATCTATAGTCATCCTTAGCACATAAAGGCACGTACAAACTCCGACATGGCTACTAACCGTGTCCCCACCCTTTACCATGTCCATATGTCTCCATACATAGTCATTGTCAAACCTGCATATGTACTTGAATACCGAAGACACATGAATTCCTTTTTACCAAACAAAGTCTACGTGTTGTTCAATCCCCGATATGATTCATTAGTGTGTATCTCTCTTTTCATTGTGGTATTATCTTGTATGGTTGTTCATATGTCATATGTATATATTCCCACAGTTCTAAAGGTTATGACCACCAAAAGAACCATCTCAAAGTAAATAAAAGATAACTTACAGTTGCTTATAAATGAGTGGTAGCCCAAGGGGTGGAAGAATCACCTAGCCAGGGTCGATCTCATTTGGGTGGTAGCCCGAGGGGTGAAGGAATCACCTAGCCAGGGTCGATCCCATTACAGATTTACCACTGATCAGCTGGTCATTTACATGATATATTGTGCACAGATTATACAGTAAAGAAAGATACAGTAATAAAAAAGACATAAAGCACATGATTCCACAGTATGACTAAAGGTGGTCTTAGCTTTCATTTGAGTTCATATTGCGTATACAGTATTTCCTGCCTTACATATTCAGTACATTACCTCGTACTGACGTCCCTTACGGGGGACCTGCATTTCATGCTGCAGGTACAGGAGCTACTAGATCTCCCCAGTAAGAGTACAGGACTTCCAGCTGCTATTACTAAGCTCCAGGTTGCTTCGGGGCTTATGTGTTTAGAACTTGCATTTTGTATTGTATAGTTGGCCATGAGGCGGGGCCTGTCCCGACCCATTTGGTTATTGTTCCTTACTTAGAGGCTTCGTAGACTATGTATATTAAAGTGTGGTCATATAGTGTATTATAGACATCGTGGCTCCAACGGCCTAGTCCTATGTATTTACTTTTGGTTTGTTTGTACAGTTTACTTTCATTTGACAGCCTATTGAGTATGGAAACCTCTTAAATGTTCATAGCAGGTGTATAGTTATATGTTGGTTCTCCCGAGCCTTGTCGGCAACGGGTGCCAGTCCGCCTTAATGGGGCTTAGGGCGTGACAACAAGATTCTCGAAAAACCATACGAGGGGGTCCGCAAGAGGCCCGGCATGAGGTCCATGTCGCCCGACGGGGTTGGATGAGGCCTGGTTGGATTTTATGGGCCAAGGAAGTGGAAACAGGCGATTTCGGCTCATTTCTGTGGGTGTTAGCCCACGGATTCTGGCGCTGCATGGGGTTCCGGCGCAAGATTCTCGAAAAACCATACGAGGGGGTCCGTAAGAGGCCCGGAAAGAGGTCCATGTCGCCCGACGTGGTTGGATGAGGCCTGGTTGGATTTTATGGGCCAAGGAAGTTGAAACAGGCGATTTCGGCTCATTTTTGTGGTTGTTAGCCCACGGATTCTGGCGCTGCATGGGGTTCCGACGCAATATTCTCAAAAAACCATACGAGGGGGTCCGCAAGAGCCCCGGCAAGAGGTCCATGTCGCCCGGCGGGGTTGGATGAGGCCTGGTTGGATTTTATGGGCCAAGGAAGTGGAAACAGGCGATTTCGGCTCATTTCTGTGGGTGTTAGCCCACGAATTCTGCTGCTGCATGGGTTCCGGCGCAAGATTCTCGAAAAACCATACGAGGGGGTCCGGAAGAGGACCGGCAAGAGGTCCATGTCACCCGACGGGGTTGGATGAGGCCTGGTTGGATTTTATGGGCCAAGGAAGTGGAAACAGGCGATTTCGGCTCATTTCTGTGGGTGTTAGCCCACGGATTCTAGCGCTGCATGGGGTTCCGACGCAAGATTCTCGAAAAACCATACGAGGGGGTCCGCAAGAGGCCCGGCAAGAGGTCCATGTTGCCCGGCGGGGTTGGATGAGGCCTGGTTGGATTTTATGGGCCAAGGAAGTGGAAACAGGCAATTTCGGCTCATTTCTGTGGGTGTTAGCCCATAGATTCTGGCGCTGCATGGGGTTCCCGCGCAAGATTCTTGAAAAACCATACGAAGGGGTCCGCAAGAGGCCCGTGAAGAGGTCCATGTTGCCCAGCGGGGTTGGATGAGGCCTGGTTGGATTTTATGGGCCAAGGAAGTGGAAACAGGCGATTTCGGCTCATTTTTGTGGTTGTTAGCCCACGGATTCTGGCGCTGCATGGGGTTCCAGCGCAAGATTCTCGAAAAACCATACGAGGGGGTCCGCAAGAGGCCCGGCAAGAGGTCCATGTTCCCCGGCGGTGTTGGATGAGGCCTGGTTGGATTTTATGGGCCAAGGAAGTGGAAAAAGGCGATTTCGGCTCATTTCTGTGGGTGTTAGCCCACGGATTCTGGCGCTGCATGGGGTTCCGGCGCAAGATTCTCGAAAAACCATACGAGGGGGTCCGCAAGAGGCCCGGCAAGAGGTCCATGTTGCCCGGTGGGGTTGGATGAGGCCTGGTTGGATTTTATGGGCCAAGGAAGTGGAAACAGGCGATTTCGGCTCATTTCTGTGGGTGTTAGCCCACGGATTCTGGCGCTGCATGGGGTTCCGGCGCAAGATTCTTGAAAAACCATACGAGGGGGTCCGCAAGAAGCCTGGCAAGAGGTCCATCTCGCCCGGCGGGGTTGGATGAGGCCTGGTTGGATTTTATGGGCCAAGGAAGTGGAAACAGGCGATTTCGGCTCATTTCTGTGGGTGTTAGCCCACGAATTCTGCTGCTGCATGGGTTCCGGCGCAAGATTCTCTAAAAACCATACGAGGGGGTCCGCAAGAGGACCGGCAAGAGGTCCATGTCACCCGGCGGGGTTGGATGAGGCCTGGTTGGATTTTATGGGCCATGGAAGTGGAAACAGGCGATTTCGGCTCATTTCTGTGGGTGTTAGCCCACGGATTCTAGCGCTGCATGGGGTTCCGACCCAAGATTCTCGAAAAACCATACGAGGGGGTCCGCAAGAGGCCCGGCAAGAGGTCCATGTCGTCCGGCGGGGTTGGATGAGGCCTGGTTGGATTTTATGGGCCAAGGAAGTGGAAACAGGCAATTTCGGCTCATTTCTGTGGGTGTTAGCCCACGGATTCTGGCGCTGCATGGGGTTCCGGCGCAAGATTCTCGAAAAACCATACGAGGGGGTCCGCAAGAGGCCCGGCAAGCGGTCCATGTCACCCGGCGGGGTTGGATGAGGCCTGGTTGGATTTTATGGGCCAAGGAAGTGGAAACAGGCGATTTCGGCTCATTTCTTTGGGTGTTAGCCCGTTGATTCTGGCGCTGCATGGGGTTCCGGCGCAAGATTTTGAAAAACCATACGAGGGGGTCCGCAAGAGGACCGGCAAGAGGTCCATGTCACCCGGCGGGGTTGGATGAGGCCTGGTTGGATTTTATGGGCCAAGGAAGTGGAAACAGGCGATTTCGGCTCATTTCTGTGGGTGTTAGCCCACGGATTCTAGCGCTGCATGGGGTTCCGACGCAAGATTCTCGAAAAACCATACGAGGGGGTCCGCAAGAGGCCCGGCAAGAGGTCCATGTCGCCCGGCGGGGTTGGATGAGGCCTAGTTGGATTTTACGGGCCAAGGAAGTGGAAACAGGCAATTTCGGCTCATTTCTGTGGGTGTTAGCCCACGGATTCTGGCGCTGCATGGGGTTCCGGCGCAAGATTCTCGAAAAACCATACGAGGGGGTCCGCAAGAGGCCCGGCAAGGGGTCCATGTCACCCGGCGGGGTTGGATGAGGCCTGGTTGGATTTTATGGGCCAAGGAAGTGGAAACAGGCGATTTCGGCTCATTTCTGTGGGTGTTAGCCCACGGATTCTGGCGCTGCATGGGGTTCCGGCGCAAGATTCTCGAAAAACCATACGAGGGGGTCCGCAAGAGGCCCGGAAAGAGGTCTATGTCGCCCGGCGGGGTTGGATGAGGCCTGGTTGGATTTTATGGGCCAAGGAAGTGGAAACAGGCGATTTCAGCTCATTTTTGTGGTTGTTAGCCCACGGATTCTGGCGCTGCATGGGGTTCCAGCACAAGATTCTCGAAAAACCATACGAGGGGGTCCGCAAGAGGCCCGGCATGAGGTCCATGTCGCCCGACGGGGTTTGATGAGGCCTGGTTGGATTTTATGGGCCAAGGAAGTGGAAACAGGCGATTTCGGCTCATTTCTGTGGGTGTTAGCCCACGGATTCTGGCGCTGCATGGGGTTCCGGCGCAAGATTCTCGAAAAACCATACGAGGGGGTCCGTAAGAGGCCCGAAAAGAGGTCCATGTCGCCCGACGGGGTTGGATGAGGCCTTGTTGGATTTTATGGGCCAAGGAAGTTGAAACAGGCGATTTCGGCTCATTTTTGTGGTTGTTAGCCCACGGATTCTGGCGCTGCATGGGGTTCCGACGCAATATTCTCAAAAAACCATACGAGGGGGTCCGCAAGAGCCCCGGCAAGAGGTCCATGTCGCCCGGCGGGGTTGGATGAGGCCTGGTTGGATTTTATGGGGCAAGGAAGTGGAAACAGGCGATTTCGGCTCATTTCTGTGGGTGTTAGCCCACGAATTCTGCTGCTGCATGGGTTCCGGCGCAAGATTCTCGAAAAACCATACGAGGGGGTCCGGAAGAGGACCGGCAAGAGGTCCATATCACCCGACGGGGTTGGATGAGGCCTGGTTGGATTTTATGGGCCAAGGAAGTGGAAACAGGCGATTTCGGCTCATTTCTGTGGGTGTTAGCCCACGGATTCTAGCGCTGCATGGGGTTCCGACGCAAGATTCTCGAAAAACCATACGAGGGGGTCCGCAAGAGGCCCGGCAAGAGGTCCATGTCGCCCGGCGGGGTTGGATGAGGCCTGGTTGGATTTTATGGGCCAAGGAAGTGGAAACAGGCAATTTCGGCTCATTTCTGTGGGTGTTAGCCCACAGATTCTGGCGCTGCATGGGGTTCCCGCGCAAGATTCTTGAAAAACCATACGAAGGGGTCCGCAAGAGGCCCGTGAAGAGGTCCATGTTGCCCAGCGGGGTTGGATGAGGCCTGGTTGGATTTTATGGGCCAAGGAAGTGGAAACAGGCGATTTCGGCTCATTTTTGTGGTTGTTAGCCCACGGATTCTGGCGCTGCATGGGGTTCCAGCGCAAGATTCTCGAAAAACCATACGAGGGGGTCCGCAAGAGGCTCGGCAAGAGGTCCATGTTCCCCGGCGGTGTTGGATGAGGCCTGGTTGGATTTTATGGGCCAAGGAAGTGGAAAAAGGCGATTTCGGCTCATTTCTGTGGGTGTTAGCCCACGGATTCTGGCGCTGCATGGGGTTCCGGCGCAAGATTCTCGAAAAACCATACGAGGGGGTCCGCAAGAGGCCCGGCATGAGGTCCATGTCGCCCGACGGGGTTTGATGAGGCCTGGTTGGATTTTATGGGCCAAGGAAGTGGAAACAGGCGATTTCGGCTCATTTCTGTGGGTGTTAGCCCACGGATTCTGGCGCTGCATGGGGTTCCGGCGCAAGATTCTCGAAAAACCATACGAGGGGGTCCGTAAGAGGCCCGAAAAGAGGTCCATGTCGCCCGACGGGGTTGGATGAGGCCTTGTTGGATTTTATGGGCCAAGGAAGTTGAAACAGGCGATTTCGGCTCATTTTTGTGGTTGTTAGCCCACGGATTCTGGCGCTGCATGGGGTTCCGACGCAATATTCTCAAAAAACCATACGAGGGGGTCCGCAAGAGCCCCGGCAAGAGGTCCATGTCGCCCGGCGGGGTTGGATGAGGCCTGGTTGGATTTTATGGGGCAAGGAAGTGGAAACAGGCGATTTCGGCTCATTTCTGTGGGTGTTAGCCCACGAATTCTGCTGCTGCATGGGTTCCGGCGCAAGATTCTCGAAAAACCATACGAGGGGGTCCGGAAGAGGACCGGCAAGAGGTCCATGTCACCCGACGGGGTTGGATGAGGCCTGGTTGGATTTTATGGGCCAAGGAAGTGGAAACAGGCGATTTCGGCTCATTTCTGTGGGTGTTAGCCCACGGATTCTAGCGCTGCATGGGGTTCCGACGCAAGATTCTCGAAAAACCATACGAGGGGGTCCGCAAGAGGCCCGGCAAGAGGTCCATGTCGCCCGGCGGGGTTGGATGAGGCCTGGTTGGATTTTATGGGCCAAGGAAGTGGAAACAGGCAATTTCGGCTCATTTCTGTGGGTGTTAGCCCACAGATTCTGGCGCTGCATGGGGTTCCCGCGCAAGATTCTTGAAAAACCATACGAAGGGGTCCGCAAGAGGCCCGTGAAGAGGTCCATGTTGCCCAGCGGGGTTGGATGAGGCCTGGTTGGATTTTATGGGCCAAGGAAGTGGAAACAGGCGATTTCGGCTCATTTTTGTGGTTGTTAGCCCACGGATTCTGGCGCTGCATGGGGTTCCAGCGCAAGATTCTCGAAAAACCATACGAGGGGGTCCGCAAGAGGCTCGGCAAGAGGTCCATGTTCCCCGGCGGTGTTGGATGAGGCCTGGTTGGATTTTATGGGCCAAGGAAGTGGAAAAAGGCGATTTCGGCTCATTTCTGTGGGTGTTAGCCCACGGATTCTGGCGCTGCATGGGGTTCCGGCGCAAGATTCTCGAAAAACCATACGAGGGGGTCCGCAAGAGGCCCGGCAAGAGGTCCATGTTGCCCGGCGGGGTTGGATGAGGCCTGGTTGGATTTTATGGGCCAAGGAAGTGGAAACAGGCGATTTCGGCTCATTTCTGTGGGTGTTAGCCCACGGATTCTGGCGCTGCATGGGGTTCCGGCGCAAGATTCTTGAAAAACCATATGAGGGGGTCCGCAAGAAGCCTGGCAAGAGGTCCATGTCGCCCGGCGGGGTTGGATGAGGCCTGGTCTGATTTTATGGGCCAAGGAAGTGGAAACAGGCGATTTCGGCTCATTTCTGTGTGTGTTAGCCCACGAATTCTGCTGCTGCATGGGTTCCGGCGCAAGATTCTCTAAAAACCATACGAGGGGGTCCGCAAGAGGACCGGCAAGAGGTCCATGTCACCCGGCGGGGTTGGATGAGGCCTGGTTGGATTTTATGGGCCATGGAAGTGGAAACAGGCGATTTCGGCTCATTTCTGTGGGTGTTAGCCCACGGATTCTAGCGCTGCATGGGGTTCCGACCCAAGATTCTCGAAAAACCATACGAGGGGGTCCGCAAGAGGCCCGGCAAGAGGTCCATGTCGTCCGGCGGGGTTGGATGAGGCCTGGTTGGATTTTATGGGCCAAGGAAGTGGAAACAGGCAATTTCGGCTCATTTCTGTGGGTGTTAGCCCACGGATTCTGGCGCTGCATGGGGTTCCGGCGCAAGATTCTCGAAAAACCATACGAGGGGGTCCGCAAGAGGCCCGGCAAGCGGTCCATGTCACCCGGCGGGGTTGGATGAGGCCTGGTTGGATTTTATGGGCCAAGGAAGTGGAAACAGGCGATTTCGGCTCATTTCTTTGGGTGTTAGCCCGTTGATTCTGGCGCTGCATGGGGTTCCGGCGCAAGATTTTGAAAAACCATACGAGGGGGTCCGCAAGAGGCCCGGCAAGATGTCCATGTCGCCCGGCGGGGTTCGATGAGGCCTGGTTGGATTTTATGGGCCAAGGAAGTGGAAACAGGCGATTTCGGCTCATTTCTGTGGGTGTTAGCCCACGGATTCTGGCGCTGCATGGGGTTTCGGCGCATGATTCTGGAAAAACCATACGAGGGGGTCTGCAAGAGGCCGGGCAAGAGGTCCATGTTGCCTGGCGGGGTTGGATGAGGCCTTGTTGGATTTTATGCGCCAAGGAAGTGGAAACAGGAAATTTCGGCTCATTTCTGTGGGTGTTAGCCCACGGATTCTGGCGCTGCATGGGGTTTCGGCGCAAGATTCTCGAAAAATCATACGAGGGGGTCCGCAAGAGGCCCGGCAAGAGGTCCATGTCCCCCGGCGGGGTTGTATGAGGCCTGGTTGGATTTTATGGGCCAAGGAAGTGGAAACAGGCGATTTCGGCTCATTTCTGTGGGTGTTAGCCCACGGATTCTGGCGCTGCATGGGGTTCCGGCGCAAGATTCTCGAAAAACCATACGCGGGGGTCCGCAAGAGGCCCGGCAAGAGGTCCATGTCGCCCAGCGGGGTTGGATGAGGCCTGGTTGGATTTTATAGGCCAAGGAAGTGGAAACAGGCGATTTCGGCTCATTTATGTGGGTGTTAGCCCACAGATTCTGGCGCTGCATGGGGTTCCCGCGCAAGATTCTTGAAAAACCATACGAGGGGGTCCGCAAGAGGCCCGTGAAGAGGTCCATGTTGCCCAGCGGGGTTGGATGAGGCCTGGTTTGATTTTATGGGCCAAGGAAGTGGAAACAGGCGATTTCGGCTCATTTCTGTGGGTGTTAGCCCACGGATCCTGGCGCTGCATGGGGTTCCCGCGCAAGATTCTAGATAAACCATACGAGGGGGTCCGCAAGAGGTCCATGTTGCCCGGCGGGGTTGGATGAGGCTTGGTTGGATTTTATGGGCCAAGGAAGTGGAAACAGGTGATTTCGGCTCATTTCTGTGGGTGCCCACGGATTCTGGCGTTACATGGGGTTCCGGCGCAAGATTCTCGAAAAACCATACGAGGGGGTCCGCAAGAGGCCTGGCAAGAGGTCCATGTTGCCCGGCGGGGTTGGATGAGGCCTGGTTGGATTTTATGAGCCAAGGAAGTGGAAACAGGCTATTTCGGCTCATTTCTGTGGGTATTAGCTCACGGATTCTGGCGCTGCATGGGGTTCCGGCTCAAGATTCTCGAAAAACCATACGAGGGGTCTGCAAGAGGCCCAGCAAGAGGTCCATGTTGCCTGGCGGGGTTGGATGAGGCCTGGTTGGATTTTATGGGCCAAGGAAGTGGAAACAGGCGATTTCGGCTCATTTCTATGGGTGTTAGCCCACGGATTCTGGCGCTGCATGGGGTTCCGGCGCAAGATTATCGAAAAACCATACGAGGGGGTCCGCAAGAGGCCCGGCAAGAGGTCCATGTCGCCCGGTGGGGTTGGATGAGGTCTGGTTGGATTTTATAGGCCAAGGTAGTGGAAACAGGCGATTTCGGCTCATTTCTGTGGGTGTTAGCCCACGGATTCTGGCGCTGCATGGGGTTCCGGCGCAAGATTCTCGAAAAACCATACGAGGGGGTCTGCAAGAGGCCCGTGAAGAGGTCCATGTTGCCCAGCGGGGTTGGATGAGGCCTGGTTGGATTTTATGGGCCAAGGAAGTGGAAACAGGCGATTTCGGCTCATTTCTGTGGGTGTTAGCCCACGGATGCTGGCGCTGCATGGGGTTCCCGCGCAAGATTCTAGAAAAACCTTACGAGGTGGTCCGCAAGAGGTCCATGTTGCCCGGCAGGGTTGGATGAGGCTTAGTTGGATTTTATGGGCCAAGGAAGTGGAAACAGGTGATTTCGGCTCATTTTTGTGGGTGCCCACGGATTCTGGCGTTGCATGGGGTTCCGGCGCAAGATTCTCGAAAAACCATACGAGGGGGTCCGCAAGAGGCCCGGCAAGAGGTCCATGTTGCCCGGCGGGGTTGGATGAGGCCTGGTTGGATTTTATGGGCCAAGGAAGTGGAAATAGGCTATTTCGGCTCATTTCTGTGGGTGTTAGCCCACGGATTCTGGCGCTGCATGGGGTTCCGGCGCAAGATTCTCGAAAAACCATACGAGGGGTCCGGAAGAGGCCCGGCAAGAGGTCCATGTTGCCCGGCGGGGTTGGATGAGGCCTGGTTGGATTTTATGGGCCAAGGAAGTGGAAATAGGCGATTTCGGCTCATTTCTGTGGGTGTTAGCCCACGGATTCTGGCGCTGCATGGGGTTCCGGCGCAAGATTCTCGAAAAACCATACGAGGGGGTCCGCAAGAGGCCCGGCAAGAGGTCCATGTTTCCCGGCGGGGTTGGATGAGGCCTGGTTGGATTTTATGGGCCAAGGAAGTGGAAACAGGCGATTTCGGCTCATTTCTTTGGGTGTTAGCCCACAGATTCTGGCGCTGCATGGGGTTCCGGTGCAAGATTCTCAAAAACCCATACGAGGGGGTCCGCAAAAGGCCCGGCAAGAGGTCCATGTCGCCTGGCGGGATTGGATGAGGCCTGGTTGGATTTTATGGGCCAAGGAAGTGGAAACAGGCGATTTTGGCTCATTTCTGTGGGTGTTAGCCCACGGATTCTGGCGCTACATGGGGTTCCGGCGCAAGATTCTTGAAACCCCATACGAGGGGGTCCGCAAGAGGCCCGGCAAGAGGTCCATGTCGCCCGGCGGGGTTGGATGAGGCCTGGTTGGATTTTATGGGCCAAGGAAGTGGAAACAGGCGATTTCGGCTCATTTCTTTGGGTGTTAGCCCACGGATTCTGGCGCTGCATGGGGTTCCGGCGCAAGATTATCAAAAAACCATACGAGGGGGTCCGCAAGAGGCCCGGCAAGAGGTCCATGTTGCCCGGCGGGGTTGGATGAGGCCTGGTTGGATTTTATGGTCCATGGAAGTGGAAACAGGCGATTTCGGCTCATTTCTGTGGGTGTTAGCCCACGGATTCTGGCGCTGCATGGGGTTCCGGCGCAAGATTCTTGAAAAACCATACGAGGGGGTCCGCAAGAAGCCCGGCAAGAGGTCCATGTCGCCCGGCGGGGTTGGATGAGGCCTGGTTGGATTTTATGGGCCAAGGAAGTGGAAACAGGCGATTTCGGCTCATTTCTGTGGGTGTTAGCCCACGAATTCTGCTGCTGCATGGGTTCCGGCGCAAGATTCTCTAAAAACCATACGAGGGGGTCCGCAAGAGGACCGGCAAGAGGTCCATGTCACCCGGCGGGGTTGGATGAGGCCTGGTTGGATTTTATGGGCCATGGAAGTGGAAACAGGCGATTTCGGCTCATTTCTGTGGGTGTTAGCCCACGGATTCTAGCGCTGCATGGGGTTCCGACCCAAGATTCTCGAAAAACCATACGAGGGGGTCCGCAAGAGGCCCGGCAAGAGGTCCATGTCGTCCGGCGGGGTTGGATTTTCTGGGCCAAGGAAGTGGAAACAGGCAATTTCGGCTCATTTCTGTGGGTGTTAGCCCACGGATTCTAGCGCTGCATGGGGTTCCGGCGCAAGATTCTTGAAAAACCATACGAGGGGGTCCACAAGAGGCCCGGCAAGAGGTCCATGTCGCCCAGCAGGGTTGGATGAGGCCTGGTTGGATTTTATGGGCCAAGGAAGTGGAAATAGGCGATTTCGGCTCATTCTGTGGGTGTTAGCCCACGGATTCTGGCGCTGCATGGGCTTCCGGTGCAAGATTCTCGAAAACCCATACGAGGGGGTCCGCACGAGGCCCGTGAAGAGGTCCATGTTGCCCGGCGGGGTTGGATGAGGCCTGGTTGGATTTTATGGGCCAAGGAAGTGGAAACAGGCGATTTCGGCTCATTTCTGTGGGTGTTAGCCCACGGATTCTAACAATGCATGGGGTTCCGGGGCAAGATTCTCGAAAAACCATATGAGGGGGTCCGCAAGAGGCCCGGCAAGAGGTCCATGTTGCTCGGCGGGGTCGGATGAGGCCTGGTTGGATTTTATGGGCCAAGGAAGTGGAAACAGGCGATTTCGGCTCATTTCTGTGGGTGTTAGCCCACGGATTCTGGCGCTGCATGGGGTTCCGGCGCAAGATTATCGAAAAACCATACGAGGGGGTCCGCAAGAGGCCCGGCAAGAGGTCCATGTCGCCCGGCGGGGTTGGATGAGGCCTGGTTGGATTTTATAGGCCAAGGAAGTGGAAACAGGCGATTTCGGCTCATTTCTGTGGGTGTTAGCCCACGGATTCTGGCGCTGCATGGGGTTCCGGCGCAAGATTCTCGAAAAACCATACGAGGGGGTCTGCAAGAGGCCCGTGAAGAGGTCCATGTTGCCCAGCAGGGTTGGATGAGGCCTGGTTGGATTTTATGGGCCAAGGAAGTGGAAACAGGCGATTTCGGCTCATTTCTGTGGGTGTTAGCCCACGGATGCTGGCGCTGCATGGGGTTCCCGCGCAAGATTCTAGATAAACCATACGAGGGGGTCCGCAAGAGGTCCATGTTGCCCGGCGGGGTTGGATGAGGCTTGGTTGGATTTTATGGGCCAAGGAAGTGGAAACAGGTGATTTCGGCTCATTTTTGTGGGTGCCCACGGATTCTGGCGCTGCATGGGGTTCCGGCGCAAGATTCTCGAAAAACCATACGAGGGTGTCCGCAAGAGGCCCGGCAACAGGTCCATGTCGCCCGGCGGGGTTGGATGAGGCCTTGTTGGAATTTATGGGCCAAGGAAGTGGAAACAGGCGATTTCGGCACAGTTCTGTGGGTGTTAGCCCACGGATTCTGGCGCTACATGGGGTTCCGGCGCAAGATTCTCGAAAACCCATACGAGGGGGTCCGCAAGAGGCCCGGCAAGAGGTCCATGTCGCCCGGCGGGGTTGGATGAGGCCTGGTTGGATTTTATGGGCCAAGGAAGTGGAAACAGGCGATTTCGGCTCATGTCTGTGGGTGATAGCCCACAGATTCTGGCGCTGCATGGGGTTCCGGCGCAAGATTCTCGAAAAACCATACGAGGGGGTCTGCAAGAGGCCCGGCAAGAAGTCCATCTTACCCGGCGGGGTTGGATGAGGCCTGGTTGGATTTTATGGGCCAAGGAAGTGGAAACAGGCGATTTCGGCTCATTTCTGTGGGTGTTAGCCCACGGATTCTGGCGCTGCATGGGGTTCCGGCGCAAGATTCTTGAAAAACCATACGAGGGGGTCCGCAAGAGGCTCGGCAAGAGGTCCATGTCGCCCGGCGGGGTTGGATGAGGCCTGGTTGGATTTTATGGGCTAAGGAAGTGGAAACAGGTGATTTCGGCTCATTTCAGTGGGTGTTAGCCCACGGATTCTGGCGCTGCATGGGGTTCCGGCGAAAGATTCTTGAAAAACCATACGAGGGGGTCCGCAAGAGGCCCGGAAAGAGGTCCATGTCGCCCGGCAGGGTTGGATGAGGCCTGGTTGGATTTTATGGGCCAAGGAAGTGGAAATAGGCGATTTCGGCTCATTTCTGTGGGTGTTAGCCCACGGATTCTGGCGCTGCATGGGGTTTCGGCGCAAGATTCTCGAAAACCCATACGAGGGGGTCCGCAAGAGGCCCGTGAAGAGGGTCCATGTTGCCCGGCGGGGTTGGATGAGGCCTGGTTGGATTTTATGGGCCAAGGAAGTGGAAACAGGCGATTTCGGCTCATTTCTGTGGGTGTTAGCCCACGGATTCTGGCAATGCATGGGGTTCTGGGGCAAGATTCTCTCGAAAAACCATACGAGGGGGTCCGCAAGAGGCCCGGCAAGAGGTCCATGTTGCTCGGCGGGGTTGGATGAGGCCTGGTTGGATTTTATGGGCCAAGGAAGTAGAAACAGGAAATTTCGGCTCATTTCTGTGGGGTGTTAGCCCACTATTCTGGCGCTTGCATGGGGTTCCGGCGCAAGATTCTCGAAAAAACCATACGTGGGGGTTCGCAAGAGGCCCGGAAAGAGGTCCATGTCGCCCGGCGGGGTTGGATGAGGCCTGGTTGATTTTTTTGGGCCAAGGAAGTGGAAACAGGCGATTTCGGCTCATTTCTGTGGGTGTTAGGCCACGGATTCTGGCGCTGCATGGGGTTTCCGGCGCAAGATTCTCGAAAAACCATACGAGGGGGTCCGCAAGAGGCCCGGCAAGAGGTCCATGTCGTCCGGCGGGGTTGGATGAGGCCTTGTTGGATTTTATGGGCCAAGGAAGTGGAAACAGGCGATTTCGGCTCATTTCTGTGGGTGTTAGCCAACGGATTCTGGCGCTGCATGGGGTTCCGGCGCAAAATTCTCGAAACACCATACGAAGGGGTCCGCAAGAGGCCCAGCAAGAGGTCCATGTTGCCCGGCGGGGTTGGATGAGGCCTGGTTGGATCTTATGGGCCAAGGAAGTGGAAACAGGCGATTTCGGCTCATTTCTGTGGGTGTTAGCCACGGATTCAGGCGCTGCATGGGGTTCCGGCGCAAGATTCTTGAAAAACCATACGAGGGGGTCCGCAAGATGCCCGGCAAGAGGTCCATATCACCCGGCGGGGTTGGATGAGGCCTGGTTGGATTTTATGGGCCACGGAAGTGGAAACAGGCGATTTCGGCTCATTTCTGTGGGTGTTAGCCCACGGATTCTGGCGCTGCATGGGGCTCCGGCGCAAGATTCTTCAAAAACCATACGAGGGGGTGCGCAAGAGGCCCGGCAAGAGGTCCATGTCGCCCCGGCGGGGTTGGATGAGGCCTGGTTGGATTTTATGGGCCAAGGAAGTGGAAACAGGGGATTTTGGCTCATTTCTGTGGGTGTTAGCCCACGGATTCTGGCGCTGCATGGGGTTCCGGCGCAAGATTCTCGAAAAACCATACGAGGGGGTCCGCAAGAGGCCCGTGAAGAGGTCCATGTTACCCGGCGGGGTTGGATGAGGCCTGGTTGGATTTTATGGGCCAAGGAAGTGGAAACAGGCGATTTCGGCTCATTTCTGTGGGTGTTAGCCCACGGATTCTGGCGATGCATGGGGTTCCGGGGCAAGATTCTCGAAAAACCATATGAGGGGGTCCGCAAGAGGCCCGGCAAGAGGTCCATGTTGCTCGGCGGGGTTGGATGAGGCCTGGTTGGATTTTATGGGCCAAGGAAGTGGAAACAGGCGATTTTCGTCTCATTTCTGTGGGTGTTAGCCCACGGATTCTGGCGCTGCATGGGGTTCCGGTGCAAGATTCTCGAAAAACCATACGAGGGGGTCCGTAAGAGGCCCGGCAAGAGGTCCATGTCGCCCGGCGGGGTTAGATGAGGCCTTGTTGGATTTTATGGGCCAAGGAAGTGGAAACAGGCGATTTCGGCTCAGTTCTGTGGGTGTTAGCACACGGATTCTAGCGCTGCATGGGGTTCCGACGCAAGATTCTCGAAAAACCATACGAGGGGGTCCGCAAGAGGCCTGGTAAGAGGTCCACGTTGTACGGCGGGGTTGGATGAGGCCTGGTTGGATTTTATGGGCCAAGGAAGTGGAAAAAGGCGATTTCGGCTCATTTCTGTGGGTGTTAGCCACGGATTCTCGCGCTGCATGGGGTTCCGGTGCAAGATTCTCAAAAAAACCTTACGAGGGGGTCCGCGAGAAGCCCAACAAGAGGTCCATGTCGCCCGGCGGGGTTGGATGAGTCCTGGTTGGATTTTATGGGCGAAGGAAGTGGAAAAAGGCGATTTCGACTCATTTCTGTGGGTGTTAGCCCACGGATTCTGGCGCTGCATGGGGTTCCGGTGCAAGATTCTTCAAAAACCATACGAGGGGGGTCCGCAAGAGGCCCGGCAAGAGGTCCATGTCGCCCGGCGGGGTTGGATGAGGCCTGGTTGGATATTATGGGCCAAGGAAGTGGAAACAGGCGATTTTGGCACATTTCTGTGGGTGTTAGCCCACGGATTCTGGCGCTGCATGGGGTTCCGGCGCAAGATTCTCGAAAAACCATACGAGGAGGTCCGCAAGAGGCCCGTGAAGAGGTCCATGTTACCCGGCGGGGTTGGATGAGGCCTGGTTGGATTTTATGGGCCAAGGAAGTGGAAACAGGCGATTTCGGCTCATTTCTGTGGGTGTTAGCCCACGGATTCTGGCGCTGCATGGGGTTCCGGCGCAAGATTCTTGAAAAACCATACGAGGGGGTCCGCAAGAAGCCCGGCAAGAGGTCCATGTCGCCCGGCGGGGTTGGATGAGGCCTGGTTGGAGTTTATGGGCCAAGGAAGTGGAAACAGGCGATTTCGGCTCATTTCTGTGGGTGTTAGCCCACGGATTCTGGCGCTGCATGGGGTTCCGGCGCAAGATTCTCGAAAAAACCATACAAGGGGGTCTGCAAGAGGCCCGTGAAGAGGTTCATGTTCCCCGGCGGGGTTGGATGAGGCCTGGTTGGATTTTATGGGCCAAGGAAGTGGAAACAGGCGATTTCGGCTCATTTCTGTGGGTGTTAGCCCACGGATTCTGGCGCTGCATAGGGTTTCCGGCGCAAGATTCTCGAAAAACCATACGAGGGGGTCCGCAAGAGGCCCGACAAGAGGTCCATGTTGCCCAGGCGGGGTTGGATGAGGCCTGGTTGGATTTTATGGGTCAAGGAAGTGGAAACAGGCGATTTCGGCTCATTTCTATGGTTGTTAGCCCACGGATTCTGGCGCTGCATGGGGTTCCGGCGCAAGATTCTTGAAAAACCATACGAGGGGGTCCGCAAGAAGCCCGGCAAGAGGTCCATGTCGCCCGGCGGGGTTGGATGAGGCATGGTTGGATTTTATGGGCCAAGGAAGTGGAAACAGGCGATTTCGGCTCATTTCTGTGGGTGTTAGCCCACGGATTCTGGCGCTGCATGGGGTTCCGGCGCAAGATTCTTGAAAAACCATACGAGGGGGGTCCGCAAGAGGCTCGGCAAGAGGTCCATGTCGCCCGGCGGGGTTGGATGAGGCCTGGTTTGGATTTTATGGGCCAAGGAAGTGGAAACAGGTGATTTCGGCTCATTTCAGTGGGAGTTAGCCCACAGATTCTGGCGCTGCATGGGGTTCCGGCGCAAGATTCTCGAAAAACCATACGAGGGGGTCCGCAAAAGGCCCGGCAAGAGGTCCATGTCGCCCGGCAGGGTTGGATGAGGCATGGTTGGATTTTATGGGCCAAGGAAGTGGAAATAGGCGATTTCGGCTCATTTCTGTGGGTGTTAGCCCACGGATTCTGGCGCTGCATGGGGTTTCCGGCGCAAGATTCTCGAAAACCCATACGAGGGGGTCCGCAAGAGGCCCGTGAAGAGGTCCATGTTGCCCGGCGGGGTTGGATGAGGCCTGGTTGGATTTTTATGGGCCAAGGAAGTGGAAATAGGCGATTTCGGCTCATTTCTGTGGGTGTTAGCTCACGGATTCTGGCGCTGCATGGGGTTCCGGCGCAAGATTCTCGAAAACGCATACGAGGGGGTCCGCAAGAGGCCCGTGAAGAGGTCCATGTTGCCCGGCGGGGTTGGATGAGGCCTGGTTGGATTTTATGGGCCAAGGAAGTGGAAACAGGCGATTTCGGCTCATTTCTATGGGTCTTAGCCCACGGATTCTGGCAATGCATGGGGTTCCGTGGCAAGATTCTCGAAAAACCATACGAGGGGGTCCGCAAGAGGCCCGGCAAGAGGTCTAAGTCGCCCGGTGGGGTTGGATGAGGCCTGGTTGGATTTTATGGGCCAAGGAAGTGGAAACAGACGATTTCGGCTCATTTCTTTGGGTGTTAGCCCACGGATTCTGGCGCTGCATGGGGTTCCGGTGCAAGATTCTCAAAAAACCATACGAGGGGGTCTGCAAGAGGCCCGTGAAGAGGTCCATGTTGCTCAGCGGGGTTGGATGAGGCCTGGTTTGATTTTATGGGCCAAGGAAGTGGAAACAGGCGATTTCGGCTCATTTCTGTGGGTGTTAGCCCACAGATTCTGGCGATGCATGGGGTTCCGGGGCAAGATTCTCGAAAAACCATACGAGGGGGTCCGCAAGAGGCCCGGTAAGAGGTCCATGTTACTCGGCGGGGTTGGATGAGTCCTGGTTGGATTTTATGGGCCAAGGAAGTGGAAACAGGCGATTTCGGCTCATTTCTGTGGGTGTTAGCCCACGGATTCAGGCGCTGCATGGGGATCCGGCGCAAGATTCTCGAAAAACCATACGAGGGGGTCCGCAAGAGGCCCGGCAAGAGGTCCATGTTGCTCGGAGGGGTTGGATGAGGCCTGGTTGGATTTTATGGGCCAAGGAAGTGGAAACAGGCGATTTCGGCTCATTTCTGTGGGTGTTAGCCCACGGATTCTGGCGCTGCATGGGGTTCCGGCGCAAGATTCTTGAAAAACCATACGAGGGGGTCCGCAAGAAGCCCGGCAAGAGGTCCATGTCGCCCGGTGGGGTTGGATGAGGCCTGGTTTGGATTTTATGGGCCAAGGAAGTGGAAACAGGCGATTTCGGCTCATTTCTGTGGGTGTTAGCCCACGGATTCTGGCGCTGCATGGGGTTCCGGCGCAAGATTCTTGAAAAACCATACGAGGGGGTCCGCAAGAGGCTCGGCAAGAGGTCCATGTCGCCCGGCGGGGTTGGATGAGGCCTGGTTGGATTTTATGGGCCAAGGAAGTGGAAACAGGCGATTTCGGCTCATTTCAGTGGGTGTTAGCCCACGGATTCTGGCGCTGCATGGGGTTCCGGCTCAAGATTCTTGAAAAACCATACGAGGGGGTCCGCAAGAGGCCCGACAAGAGGTCCATGTAGCCCGGCAGGGTTGGATGAGGCCTGGTTGGATTTAATGGGCCAAGGAAGTGGAAATAGGCAATTTCGGCTCATTTCTGTGGGTGTTAGCTCACGGATTCTGGCGCTGCATGGGGTTCCGGCGCAAGATTCTCGAAAACGCATGCGAGGGGGTCCGCAAGAGGCCCGTGAAGAGGTCCATGTTGCCCGGCGGGGGTTGGATGAGGCCTGGGTTGGATTTTATGGGCCAAGGAAGTGGAAACAGGCGATTTTGGCTCATTTCTGTGGGGTGTTAGCCCACGGATTCTGGCAATGCATGGGGTTCCGGGGCAAGATTCTCGAAAAACCATATGAGGGGGTCCGCAAGAGGCCCGGCAAGAGGTCTATGTTGCTCGGCGGGGTTGGATGAGGCCTGGTTGGATTTTATGGGCCAAGGAAGTGGAAACAGGCGATTTCGGCTCATTTCTGTGGGTGTTAGCCCACGTATTCTGGCGCTGCATGGGGGTTCCGGCGCAAGATTCTCGAAAAACCATACGTGGGGGTCCGCAAGAGGCCCGGAAAGAGGTCCATGTCGCCCGGCGGGGTTGGATGAGGCCTGGTTGGATTTTTTGGGCCAAGGAAGTGGAAACAGGCGATTTCGGCTCATTTCTGTGGGTGTTAGGCCACGGATTCTGGCGCTGCATGGGGTTCCGGCGCAAGATTCTCGAAAAACCATACGAGGGGGGTCCGCAAGAGGCCGGCAAGAGAGGTCCATGTCGTCCGGCGGGGTTGGATGAGGCCTTGTTGGATTTTATGGGCCAAGGAAGTGGAAACAGGCGATTTCGGCTCATTTCTGTGGGTGTTAGCCCACGGATTCTGGCGCTGCATGGGGTTCCGGCGCAAGATTCTCGAAAAAACCATACGAAGGGGTCTGCAAAGGGGCCAGGCAAGAGCTCCATGTTGCCCGGCGGGGTTGGATGAGGCCCTGGTTGGATTTTATGGGCCAAGGAAGTGGAAACAGGCGATTTCGGCTTATTTCTGTGGGTGTTAGCCCACGGATTCTGGCGCTGCATGGAGTTCTGGCGCAAGATTCTTGAAAAACCATACGAGGGGGTCCGCAAGAGGCCCGGCAAGAGGTCCATATCGCCCAGCGGGGTTGGATGAGGCCTGGTTGGATTTTATGGGCCACGAAAGTGGAAACAGGCGATTTCGGCTCATTTCTGTGGGTGTTAGCCCACGGATTCTGGCGCTGCATGGGGCTCCGGCGCAAGATTCTTCAAAAACCATACGAAGGGGTCCGCAAGAGGCCCGGCAAGAGGTCCATGTCGCCCGGCGGGGTTGGATGAGGCCTGGTTGGATTTTATGGGCCAAGGAAGTGGAAACAGGCGATTTTGGCTCATTTCTGTGGGTGTTAGCCCACGGATTCTGGCGCTGCATGGGGTTCCGGCGCAAGATTCTTGAAAATCCATACGAGGGGGTCCGCAAGAGGCCCGTGAAGAGGTCCATGTTACCCAGTGGGGTTGGATGAGGCCTGGTTGGATTTTATGGGCCAAGGAAGTGGAAACAGGCGATTTCGGCTCATTTCTGTGGGTGTTAGCCCACGGATTCTGGCGATGCATGGGGTTCCGGGGCAAGATTCTCGAAAAACCATACGAGGGGGTCCGCAAGACGCCCGGCAAGAGGTCCATGTTGCCCGGCGGGGTTGGATGAGGCCTTGTTGGATATTATGGGCCAAGGAAGTGGAGACAATCGATTTCAGCTCAGTTCTGTGGGTGTTAGCCCACGGATTCTGGCGCTGCATGGGGTTCCGACGCAAGATTCTCGAAAAACCATACGAGGGGGGTCCGCAAGAGGCCCGGCAAGAGGTCCATGTTGCTCGGCGGGGTTGGATGAGGCCTTGTTGGATTTTATGGGCCAAGGAAGTGGAAATAGGCGATTTCGGCTCAGTTCTGTGGGTGTTAGCCCACGGATTCTAGCGCTGCATGGGATTCCGGTGCAAAATTCTCAAAAAACCATACGAGGGGGTCCGAAAGTGGCCCAACAAGAGGTCCATGTCGCCCGGCGGGGTTGGATGAGTCCTGGTTTGATTTTATGTGCGAAGGAAGTGGAAACAGGCGATTTCGGCTCAGTTCTGTGGGTGTTAGCCCGCGGATTCTGGCGATGCATGGGGTTCCGAAGCAAGATTCTCGAAAAACCATACGAGGGGGTCCGCAAGAGGCCCGGCAAGAGGTCCATGTCGCCCGGCGGGGTTGGATGAGGCCTTGTTGGATATTATGGGCCAAGGAAGTGGAGACAATCGATTTCGGCTCAGTTCTGTGGGTGTTAGCCCACGGATTCTGGCGATGCATGGGGTTCCGGGGCAAGATTCTCGAAAAACCATACGAGGGGGTCCGCAAGAGGCCCGGCAAGAGGTCCATGTCGCCCGGCGGGGTTGGATGAGGCCTTGTTGGATATTATGGGCCAAGGAAGTGGAGACAATCGATTTCGGCTCAGTTCTGTGGGTGTTAGCCCACGGATTCTGGCGCTGCATGGGGTTCCGGCGCAAGATTCTCGAAAAACCATACGAGGGGGTCCGCAAGAGGCCCGGTAAGAGGTCCACGTTGTACGGCGGGGTTGGATGAGGCCTGGTTGGATTTTATGGGCCAAGGAAGTGGAAACAGGCGATTTCGGCTCATTTCTGTGGGTGTTAGCCCACGGATTCTGGCGCTGCATGGGGTTCCGGTGCAAAATTCTCAAAAAACCATACGAGGGGGTCCGCAAGTGGCCCAACAAGAGGTCCATGTCGCCCGGCGGGGTTGGATGAGTCCTGGTTGGATTTTATGTGCGAAGGAAGTGGAAACAGGCGATTTCGGCTCAGTTCTGTGGGTGTTAGCCCGCGGATTCTGGCGATGCATGGGGTTCCGACGCAAGATTCTCGAAAATCCATACGAGGGGGTCCGCAAGAGGCTCGGCAAGAGGTCCATGTCACCCGACGGGGTTGGATGAGGCCTGGTTGGATGTTATGGGCCAAGGAAGTGGAAACAGGCGATTTCGGCTCATTTCAGTGGGTGTTAGCCCACGGATTCTGGCGCTGCATGGGGTTCCGGCGCAAGATTCTTGAAAAACCATACGAGGGGGTCCGCAAGAGGCCCGGCAAGAGGTCCATGTTGCTCGGCGGGGTTGGATGAGGCCTTGTTGGATTTTATGGCCAAGGAAGTGGAAACAGGCGATTTCGGCTCATTTCTGTGGGTGTTAGCCCACGGATTCTGGCGCTGCATGGGGTTCCGGCGCAAGATTCTCGAAAAACCATACGAGGGGGTCCGCAAGAGGCCCGGCAAGAGGTCCATGTCGCCCGACGGGGTTAGATAAGGCCTTGTTGAATTTTATAGGCCAAGGAAGTGGAAACAATCGATTTCGGCTCAGTTCTGTAGGTGTTAGCCCACGGATTCTGGCGCTGCATGGGGTTCCGACGCAAGATTCTCGAAAAACCATACGAGGGGGTCCGGAAGAGGCCCGATAAGAGGTCCACGTTGTACGGCGGGGTTGGATGAGGCCTGGTGTGATTTTATGGGCCAAGGAAGTGGAAACAGGCGATTTCGGCTCATTTCTGTGGGTGTTAGCCCACGGATTCTGGCGCTGCATGGGGTTCCGGTGCAAGATTCTCAAAAAACCATACGAGGGGGTCCGCAAGAGGCCCGACAAGAGGTCCATGTGGCCCGGCGCGGTTGGATGAGTCTTGGTTGGATTTTATGGGCCAAGGAAGTGGAAACAGGCGATTTCGGCTCATTTCTGTGGGTGTTAGCCCATGGATTCTGGCGCTGCATGGGTTTCCGGCGCAAGATTCTCGAAAAACCATACGAGGGGGTCCGCAAGAGGCCCGGCAAAAGGTCCATGTTGCCCGGCGGGGTTGGATGACGCCAGGTTGGATTTTATGGGCCAAAGAAGTAGAAACAGGCGATTTCGGCTCATTTCTGTGGGTGTTAGCCCACGGATTCTGGCGCTGCATGGGGTTCCAGCGCAAGATTCTTGAAAAACCATACGAGGGGGTCCGCAAGAGGCCCAGTAAGAGGTCCATGTTGCCTGGCGGGGTTGGATGAGGCCTGGTAGGATTTTATGGGCCAAGGAAGTGGATACAGGTGATTTCGGCTCATTTCTTTGGGTGTTAGCCCACGGATTCTGGCGCTGCATGGGGTTCCGGCGCAAGTTTCTCGAAAAACCATACGAGGGGGTCCGCAAGAGGCCCGTGAAGAGGTCCATGTTTCTCGGCGGGGTTGGATGAGGCCTGGTTGGATTTTATGGGCCAAGGAAGTGGAAACAGGCGATTTCGGCTCTTTTCTGTGGGTGTTAGCCCATGGATTCTGGTGCTGCATGGGGTCTGGCGCAAGATTCTCGAAAAACCATACGAGGGGGTCCGCAAGAGGCCCAGCAAGAGGTCCATGTTGCCTGGCGGGGTTGGATGAGGCCTGGTAGGATTTTATGGGCCAAGGAAGTGGATACAGGTGATTTCGGCTCATTTCTTTGGGTGTTAGCCCACGGATTCTGGCGCTACATGGGGTTCCGGCGCAAGATTCTCGAAAAACCATACGAGGGGGTCCGCAAGAGGCCTGGCAAGAGGTCCATGTCGCTCGGCGGGGTTGGATGAGGCCTTGTTGGATATTATGGGCCAAGGAAGTGGAAACAATCGATTTCGGCTCAGTTCTGTGGGTGTTAGCCCACGGATTCTGGCGCTGCATGGGGTTCCGACGCAAGATTCTCGAAAAACCATACAAGGGGGTCCGCAAGAGGCCCGGCAAGAGGTCCATGTCGCTCGGCGGGGTTGGATGAGGCCTTTTTGGATTTTATGGGCCAAGGAAGTGGAAATAGGCGATTTCGGCTCAGTTCTGTGGGTGTTAGCCCACGGATTCTAGCGCTGCATGGGGTTCCGACGCAAGATTTTCGAAAAACCATACGAGGGGGTCCGCAAGAGGCTCGGTAAGAGGTCCACGTTGTACGGCGGGGTTGGATGAGGCCTGGTTGGATTTTATGGGCCAAGGAAGTGGAAACAGGCGATTTCGGCTCATTTCTGTGGGTGTTAGCCCACGGATTCTGGCGCTGCATGGGGTTCCGGTGCAAAATTCTCAAAAAACCATACGAGGGGGTCCGCAAGTGGCCCAACAAGAGGTCCATGTCGCCCGGCGGGGTTAGATGAGTCCTGGTTGGATTTTATGTGCGAAGGAAGTGGAAACAGGCGATTTCGGCTCAGTTCTGTGGGTGTTAGCCCACGGATTCTGGCGATGCATGGGGTTCCGATGCAAGATTCTCGAAAATCCATACGAGGGGGTCCGCAAGAGGCTCGGCAAGAGGTCCATGTCACCCGACGGGGTTGGATGAGGCCTGGTTGGATGTTATGGGCCAAGGAAGTGGAAACAGGCGATTTCGGCTCATTTCAGTGGGTGTTAGCCCACGGATTCTGGCGCTGCATGGGGTTCCGGCGCAAGATTCTTGAAAAACCATACGAGGGGGTCCGCAAGAGGCCCGGCAAGAGGTCCATGTTGCTCGGCGGGGTTGGATGAGGCCTTGTTGGATTTTATGGGCCAAGGAAGTGGAAACAGGCGATTTCGGCTCATTTCTGTGGGTGTTAGCCCACGGATTCTGGCGCTGCATGGGGTTCCGGCGCAAGATTCTCGAAAAACCATACGAGGGGGTCCGCAAGAGGCCCGGCAAGAGGTCCATGTCGCCCGACGGGGTTAGATAAGGCCTTGTTGAATTTTATAGGCCAAGGAAGTGGAAACAATCGATTTCGGCTCAGTTCTGTAAGTGTTAGCCCACGGATTCTGGCGCTGCATGGGGTTCCGACGCAAGATTCTCGAAAAACCATACGAGGGGGTCCGGAAGAGGCCCGATAAGAGGTCCACGTTGTACGGCGGGGTTGGATGACGCCTGGTGTGATTTTATGGGCCAAGGAAGTGGAAACAGGCGATTTCGGCTCATTTCTGTGGGTGTTAGCCCACGGATTCTGGCGCTGCATGGGGTTCCGGTGCAAGATTCTCAAAAAACCATACGAGGGGGTCCGCAAGAGGCCCGACAAGAGGTCCATGTCGCCCGGCGCGGTTGGATGAGTCTTGGTTGGATTTTATGGGCCAAGGAAGTGGAAACAGGCGATTTCGGCTCATTTCTGTGGGTGTTAGCCCATGGATTCTGGCGCTGCATGGGGTTCCGGCGCAAGATTCTCGAAAAACCATACGAGGGGGTCCGCAAGAGGCCCGGCAAAAGGTCCATGTTGCCCGGCGGGGTTGGATGACGCCAGGTTGGATTTTATGGGCCAAGGAAGTAGAAACAGGCGATTTCGGCTCATTTCTGTGGGTGTTAGCCCACGGATTCTGGCGCTGCATGGGGTTCCGGCGCAAGATTCTTGAAAAACCATACGAGGGGGTCCGCAAGAGGCCCAGTAAGAGGTCCATGTTGCCTGGCGGGGTTGGATGAGGCCTGGTAGGATTTTATGGGCCAAGGAAGTGGATACAGGTGATTTCGGCTCATTTCTTTGGGTGTTAGCCCACGGATTCTGGTGCTGCATGGGGTTCCGGCGCAAGTTTCTCGAAAAACCATACGAGGGGGTCCGCAAGAGGCCCGTGAAGAGGTCCATGTTTCTCGGCGGGGTTGGATGAGGCCTGGTTGGATTTTATGGGCCAAGGAAGTGGAAACAGGCGATTTCGGCTCTTTTCTGTGGGTGTTAGCCCATGGATTCTGGTGCTGCATGGGGCCTGGCGCAAGATTCTCGAAAAACCATACGAGGGGGTCCGCAAGAGGCCCAGCAAGAGGTCCATGTTGCCTGGCGGGGTTGGATGAGGCCTGGTAGGATTTTATGGGCCAAGGAAGTGGATACAGGTGATTTCGGCTCATTTCTTTGGGTGTTAGCCCACGGATTCTGGCGCTACATGGGGTTCCGGCGCAAGATTCTCAAAAAACCATACGAGGGGGTCCGCAAGAGGCCCGGCAAGAGGTCCATGTCGCCCGGCGGGGTTGGATGAGGCCTGGTTGGATTTTATGGGCCAAGGAAGTGGAAACAGGAGATTTCGGCTAATTTCTGTGGGTGTTAGCCCATGGATTCTGGCACTGCATGGGGTTCCGGCGCAAGATTCTCGAATAACTATACAAGGGGGTCCGTAAGAGGCCCGGCAAGAGGTCCATGTTGCCGAGCGGGGTTGGATGAGGCGTGGTTGGATTTTATGGGCCAAGGAAGTGGAAACAGGTGATTTCGGCTATTTTCTGTGGGTGTTAGCCCACAGATTCTGGCGCTGCTTGGGGTTCCGGCGCAAGATTCTCGAAAAACCATACGAGGGTGTCCGCAAGAGGCCCGGCAAGAGGTCCATGTTGCCCGGCGGGGTCGGATGAGGCCAGGTTGGATTTTATGGGCCAAGGAAGTGGAAACATGCAATTTCGGCTCATTTCTGTGGGTGTTAGCCCACGGATTCTGGCGCTGCATGGGGTTCCGGCGCAAGTTTCTCGAAAAACCATACGAGGGGGTCCGCAAGAGGCCCGTGAAGAGGTCCATGTTTCCCGGCGGGGTTGGATGAGGCCTGGTTGGATTTTATGGGCCAAGGAAGTGGAAAAAGGCGATTTCGGCTCTTTTCTGTGGGTGTTAGCCCACGGATTCTGGTGCTGCATGGGGTTCTGGCGCAAGATTCTCGAAAAACCATACGAGGGGGTCCGCAAGAGGCCCAGCAAGAGGTCCATGTTGCCTGGCGGGGTTGGATGAGGCCTGGTAGGATTTTATGGGCCAAGGAAGTGGATACAGGTGATTTCGGCTCATTTCTTTTGGTGTTAGCCCACGGATTCTGGCGCTGCATGGGGTTCCGGCGCAAGATTCTCGAAAAACCATACGAGGGGGTCCGCAAGAGGCCCGGAAAGAGGTCCATATCGCCCGGCGGGGTTGGATGAGGCCTGGTTGGATTTTATGGGCCAAGGAAGTGGAAACAGGAGATTTCGGCTAATTTCTGTGGGTGTTAGCCCATGGTTTCTGGCGCTGCATGGGTTTCCGGTGCAAGATTCTCGAATAACCATACGAGGGGGTCCGTAAGGGGCCCGACAAAGGTCCATGTTGCCCGGCGGGGTTGGATGAGGCGTGGTTGGATTTTATGGGCCAAGGAAGTGGAAACAGGTGATTTCGGCTATTTTCTGTGGGTGTTAGCCCATGGATTCTAGCGCTGCATGGGGTTCCGGCGCAAGATTCTCGAAAAACCATACGAGGGGGTCCGCAAGAGGCCCGGCAAGAGGTCTATTCGCCCGGTGGGGTTGGATGAGGCCTGGTTGGATTTTATGGGCCAAGGAAGTGGAAACAGACGATTTCGGCTCATTTCTGTGGGTGTTAGCCCACGGATTCTGGCGCTGCATGGGGTTCCGGTGCAAGATTCTCAAAAAACCATACGAGGGGGTCTGCAAGAGGCCCGTGAAGAGGTCCATGTTGCTCAGCGGGGTTGGATGAGGCCTGGTTGGATTTTATGGGCCAAGGAAGTGGAAACAGGCGATTTCGGCTCATTTCTGTGGGTGTTAGCCCACAGATTCTGGCGCGGCATGGGGTTCCGGCGCAAGATTCTCGAAAACCCATACGAGGGGGTCCGCAAGAGGCCCGGTAAGAGGTCTATGTTGCCCGGTGGGGTTGGATGAGGCCTTGTTGGATTTTATCGGCCAAGGAAGTGGAAACAGGCGATTTTGGCTCATTTCTGTGGGTGTTAGCCCACGGATTCTGGCGCTGCACGGGGTTCCGGCGCAAGATTCTCGAAAAACCATACGAGGGGGTCCGCAAGAGGCCCGGTAAGAGGTCCATGTTGCCCGGCGGGGTTGGATGAGGCCTGGTTGGATTTTATGGGCAAAGGAAATGGAAACAGGCGATTTTGGCTCATTTCTGTGGGTGTTAGCCCACGGATTCTGGCGCAAGATTCTCGAAAAACCATACGAGGGGGTCCGCAAGAGGCCCGACAAGAGTTCCATGTCGCCGGGCGGGGTTGGATGAGGCATGGATTGATTTTATGGGCCAAGGAAGTGGAAACAGGAGATTTCGGCTCATTTCTGTGGGTGTTAGCCCACGGATTCTGGCGCTGCATGGGGTTCCGGTGCAAGATTCTTGAAAAACCATACGAGGGGGTCCGCAAGAGGCCCGGCAAGAGGTCCATGTCGCCCGGCGGGGTTGGATGAGGCCTTGTTGGATTTTATGGGCCAAGGAAGTGGAAACAGGCGATTTCGGCTCATTTCTGTGGGTGTTAGCCCACGGATTCTGGCGCTGCATGGGGTTCCGGCGCAAGATTCTCGAAAAACCATACGAGGGGGTCCGCAAGAGGCCCGGCAAGAGGTCCATGTCGCCCGGCGGGGTTGGATGAGGCCTGGTTGGATTTTATGGGCCAAGGAAGTGGAAACAGGCGATTTCGGCTCATTTCTGTGGGTGTTAGCCCATGGATTCTGGCCCTGCATGGGGATCCGGCGCAAGATTCTCGAAAAACCATACGAGGGGGTCCGCAAGAGGCCCGTGAAGAGGTCCATGTTGCCCGGCGGGGTTGGATGAGGCCTGGTTGGATTTTATGGGCCAAGGAAGTGGAAACAGGCGATTTCGGCTCATTTCTGTGGGTGTTAGCCCACGGATTCTGGTGCTGCATGGGGTTCCGGTGCAAGATTCTCAAAAAACCATACGAGGGGGTCCGCAAGAGGCCCGACAAGAGGTCCATGTCGCCCGGCGCGGTTGGATGAGTCTTGGTTGGATTTTATGGGCCAAGGAAGTGGAAACAGGCGATTTCGGCTCATTTCTGTGGGTGTTAGCCCATGGATTCTGGCGCTGCATGGGGTTCCGGCGCAAGATTCTCGAAAAACCATACGAGGGGGTCCGCAAGAGGCCCGGCAAAAGGTCCATGTTGCCCGGCGGGGTTGGATGACGCCAGGTTGGATTTTATGGGCCAAGGAAGTAGAAACAGGCGATTTCGGCTCATTTCTGTGGGTGTTAGCCCACGGATTCTGGCGCTGCATGGGGTTCCGGCGCAAGATTCTTGAAAAACCATACGAGGGGGTCCGCAAGAGGCCCAGTAAGAGGTCCATGTTGCCTGGCGGGGTTGGATGAGGCCTGGTAGGATTTTATGGGCCAAGGAAGTGGATACAGGTGATTTCGGCTCATTTCTTTGGGTGTTAGCCCACGGATTCTGGTGCTGCATGGGGTTCCGGCGCAAGTTTCTCGAAAAACCATACGAGGGGGTCCGCAAGAGGCCCGTGAAGAGGTCCATGTTTCTCGGCGGGGTTGGATGAGGCCTGGTTGGATTTTATGGGCCAAGGAAGTGGAAACAGGCGATTTCGGCTCTTTTCTGTGGGTGTTAGCCCATGGATTCTGGTGCTGCATGGGGCCTGGCGCAAGATTCTCGAAAAACCATACGAGGGGGTCCGCAAGAGGCCCAGCAAGAGGTCCATGTTGCCTGGCGGGGTTGGATGAGGCCTGGTAGGATTTTATGGGCCAAGGAAGTGGATACAGGTGATTTCGGCTCATTTCTTTGGGTGTTAGCCCACGGATTCTGGCGCTACATGGGGTTCCGGCGCAAGATTCTCAAAAAACCATACGAGGGGGTCCGCAAGAGGCCCGGCAAGAGGTCCATGTCGCCCGGCGGGGTTGGATGAGGCCTGGTTGGATTTTATGGGCCAAGGAAGTGGAAACAGGAGATTTCGGCTAATTTCTGTGGGTGTTAGCCCATGGATTCTGGCACTGCATGGGGTTCCGGCGCAAGATTCTCGAATAACTATACAAGGGGGTCCGTAAGAGGCCCGGCAAGAGGTCCATGTTGCCGAGCGGGGTTGGATGAGGCGTGGTTGGATTTTATGGGCCAAGGAAGTGGAAACAGGTGATTTCGGCTATTTTCTGTGGGTGTTAGCCCACAGATTCTGGCGCTGCTTGGGGTTCCGGCGCAAGATTCTCGAAAAACCATACGAGGGGGTCCGCAAGAGGCCCGGCAAGAGGTCCATGTTGCCCGGCGGGGTCGGATGAGGCCAGGTTGGATTTTATGGGCCAAGGAAGTGGAAACATGCAATTTCGGCTCATTTCTGTGGGTGTTAGCCCACGGATTCTGGCGCTGCATGGGGTTCCGGCGCAAGTTTCTCGAAAAACCATACGAGGGGGTCCGCAAGAGGCCCGTGAAGAGGTCCATGTTTCCCGGCGGGGTTGGATGAGGCCTGGTTGGATTTTATGGGCCAAGGAAGTGGAAAAAGGCGATTTCGGCTCTTTTCTGTGGGTGTTAGCCCACGGATTCTGGTGCTGCATGGGGTTCTGGCGCAAGATTCTCGAAAAACCATACGAGGGGGTCCGCAAGAGGCCCAGCAAGAGGTCCATGTTGCCTGGCGGGGTTGGATGAGGCCTGGTAGGATTTTATGGGCCAAGGAAGTGGATACAGGTGATTTCGGCTCATTTCTTTTGGTGTTAGCCCACGGATTCTGGCGCTGCATGGGGTTCCGGCGCAAGATTCTCGAAAAACCATACGAGGGGGTCCGCAAGAGGCCCGGAAAGAGGTCCATATCGCCCGGCGGGGTTGGATGAGGCCTGGTTGGATTTTATGGGCCAAGGAAGTGGAAACAGGAGATTTCGGCTAATTTCTGTGGGTGTTAGCCCATGGTTTCTGGCGCTGCATGGGTTTCCGGTGCAAGATTCTCGAATAACCATACGAGGGGGTCCGTAAGGGGCCCGACAAAGGTCCATGTTGCCCGGCGGGGTTGGATGAGGCGTGGTTGGATTTTATGGGCCAAGGAAGTGGAAACAGGTGATTTCGGCTATTTTCTGTGGGTGTTAGCCCATGGATTCTAGCGCTGCATGGGGTTCCGGCGCAAGATTCTCGAAAAACCATACGAGGGGGTCCGCAAGAGGCCCGGCAAGAGGTCTATTCGCCCGGTGGGGTTGGATGAGGCCTGGTTGGATTTTATGGGCCAAGGAAGTGGAAACAGACGATTTCGGCTCATTTCTGTGGGTGTTAGCCCACGGATTCTGGCGCTGCATGGGGTTCCGGTGCAAGATTCTCAAAAAACCATACGAGGGGGTCTGCAAGAGGCCCGTGAAGAGGTCCATGTTGCTCAGCGGGGTTGGATGAGGCCTGGTTGGATTTTATGGGCCAAGGAAGTGGAAACAGGCGATTTCGGCTCATTTCTGTGGGTGTTAGCCCACAGATTCTGGCGCGGCATGGGGTTCCGGCGCAAGATTCTCGAAAACCCATACGAGGGGGTCCGCAAGAGGCCCGGTAAGAGGTCTATGTTGCCCGGTGGGGTTGGATGAGGCCTTGTTGGATTTTATCGGCCAAGGAAGTGGAAACAGGCGATTTTGGCTCATTTCTGTGGGTGTTAGCCCACGGATTCTGGCGCTGCACGGGGTTCCGGCGCAAGATTCTCGAAAAACCATACGAGGGGGTCCGCAAGAGGCCCGGTAAGAGGTCCATGTTGCCCGGCGGGGTTGGATGAGGCCTGGTTGGATTTTATGGGCAAAGGAAATGGAAACAGGCGATTTTGGCTCATTTCTGTGGGTGTTAGCCCACGGATTCTGGCGCAAGATTCTCGAAAAACCATACGAGGGGGTCCGCAAGAGGCCCGACAAGAGTTCCATGTCGCCGGGCGGGGTTGGATGAGGCATGGATTGATTTTATGGGCCAAGGAAGTGGAAACAGGAGATTTCGGCTCATTTCTGTGGGTGTTAGCCCACGGATTCTGGCGCTGCATGGGGTTCCGGTGCAAGATTCTTGAAAAACCATACGAGGGGGTCCGCAAGAGGCCCGGCAAGAGGTCCATGTCGCCCGGCGGGGTTGGATGAGGCCTTGTTGGATTTTATGGGCCAAGGAAGTGGAAACAGGCGATTTCGGCTCATTTCTGTGGGTGTTAGCCCACGGATTCTGGCGCTGCATGGGGTTCCGGCGCAAGATTCTCGAAAAACCATACGAGGGGGTCCGCAAGAGGCCCGGCAAGAGGTCCATGTCGCCCGGCGGGGTTGGATGAGGCCTGGTTGGATTTTATGGGCCAAGGAAGTGGAAACAGGCGATTTCGGCTCATTTCTGTGGGTGTTAGCCCATGGATTCTGGCCCTGCATGGGGATCCGGCGCAAGATTCTCGAAAAACCATACGAGGGGGTCCGCAAGAGGCCCGTGAAGAGGTCCATGTTGCCCGGCGGGGTTGGATGAGGCCTGGTTGGATTTTATGGGCCAAGGAAGTGGAAACAGGCGATTTCGGCTCATTTCTGTGGGTGTTAGCCCACGGATTCTGGTGCTGCATGGGGTTCCGGCGCAAGATTCTCAAAAAACCATATGAGGCGGTCCGCAAGAGGCCCAGCAAGAGGTCCATGTTGCCCGGCGGGGTTGGATGAGGCCTGGTTGGATTTTATGGGCCAAGGAAGTGGAAACAGGCGATTTCGGCTCATTTCTGTGGGTGTTAGGCCACGGATTCTGGCGCTGCATGGGGTTCCGGCGCAAGATTCTCGGAAAACCATACCAGGGGGTCCGTAAGAGGCTCGACAAGAGGTCCATGTCACCTGGCGGGGTTGGATGAGGCCTGGTTGGATTTTATGGGCCAAGGAAGTGGAAACAGGCGATTTCGGCTCATTTCTGTGGGTGTTAGCCTACGGATTCTGGCGCTGAATGGGGTTCCGGCGCAAGATTCTCGAAAAACCATACGAGGTGGTCCGCAATAGGCCCGTGAAGAGGTCCATGTTGCCCGACAGGGTAGGATGAGGCCTGGTAGGATTTTTTGGGCCAAGGAAGTGGAAACAGGCGATTTCGGCTCATTTCTGTGGGTGTTAGGCCACGGATTCTGGCGCTGCATGGGGTTCCGGCGCAAGATTCTCGAAAATCCATACGAGGGGGTCCGCAAGAGGCTCGGCAAGAGGTCCATGTCACCCGGCGGGGTTGGATGAGGCCTGGTTGGATTTTATGGGCCAAGGAAGTGGAAACAGGCGATTTCGGCTCATTTCTGTGGGTGTTAGCCTACGGATTCTGGCGCTGCATGGGGTTCCGGCACAAGATTCTCGAAAAACCATACGAGGTGGTCCGCAAGAGGCCCGTTAAGAGGTCCATGTTGCCTTACGGGGTTGGATGAGGCCTGGTAGGATTTTATGGGCCAAGGAAGTGGAAACAGGCGATTTCGGCTCATTTCGGTGGGTGTTAGCCCACGGATTCTGGCGCTGCATGCGGTTTCGGTGCAAGATTCTCGAAAAACCATACGAGGGGGTCCGCATGAGGCCCGGAAAGAGGTCCATGTCGCCCGACAGGGTTAGATGAGGCCTGGTTGGCTTTTATGGGCCAAGGAAGTGGAAACAGGAGATTTCGGCTCATTTCTGTGGGTGTTAGCCCACGGATTTTGGCGCTGCATGGGGTTCCGGCGCAAGATTCTCAAAAAACCATACGAGGAGGTCCGCAAGAAGCCCGGCAAGAGGTCCATGTCGCCCGGCGGGGTTGGATGAGGCCTGGTTGGATTTTATGGGCCAAGGAAGTGGAAACAGGCGATTTCGGCTCATTTCTGTGGGTGTTAGCCCATGGATTCTGGCGCTGCATGGGGTTCCGGCGCAAGATTCTCGAAAAACCATACGAGGGGGTCCGCAAGAGGCCCATGAAGAGATCCATGTTGCCCGGCGGGGTTGGATGAGGCCTGTTTGGATTTTATGGGCAAAGGAAGTGGAAACAGGCGATTTCGCCTCATTTCGGTGGGTGTTAGCCCACGGATTCTGGCGCTGCATGGGGTTCCGGCGCAAGATTCTCCAAAAACCATATGAGGCGGTCCGCAAGAGGCCCGACAAGAGTTCCATGTCGCCGGGCGGGGTTGGATGAGGCCTGGTTGGATTTTATGGGCCAAGGAAGTGGAAACAGGCGATTTCGGCTCATTTCTGTGGGTGTTAGCCCACGAATTCTGGCGCTGCATGGGTTCCGGCGCAAGATTCTCGAAAAACCATACGAGGGGATCCGCAAGAGGCCTGTGAAGAGGTCCATGTTGCCCGGCGGGGTTTGATGAGGCCTGGTAGGATTTTATGGGCCAAGGAAGTGGAAACAGGCGATTTCGGCTCATTTCTGTGGGTGTTAGCCCACGGATTCTGGTGCTGCATGGGGTTCCGGCACAAGATTCTCGAAAAACCATACGAAGGGGTCCGCAAGAGGCCCAGCAAGAGGTCCATGTCACCTAGCAGGGTTTGATGAGGCCTGGTTGGATTTTATGGGCCAAGGAAGTGGAAACAGGCGATTTCGGCTCATTTCTGTGGGTGTTAGCCCACGGATTCTGGCGCTGCATGGGGTTCCGGCGCAAGATTCTCGAAAACAAATACGAGGGGGTCCGCAAAAGGCCCGACAAGAGGTCCATGTCGCCCGGCTGGGTTGGATGAGGCCTGGTTGGATTTTATGGGCTAAGGAAGTGGAAACAGGCGATTTTGGCACATTTCTGTGGGTGTTAGCCCACGGATTCTGGCGCTGCATGGGGTTCCGGTGCAAGATTCTCGAAAAACCATATGAGGGGGTCCGCAAGAGGACCGGCAAGAGGTCCATGTTGCCCGGCGGGGTTGGATGGGGCCTGGTTGGATTTTATGGGCCAAGGAAGTGGAAACAGGCGATTTCGGCTCATTTCTGTGGGTGTTAGCCCACGGATTCTGGCGCTGCATGGGGTTCCGGCGCAAGATTCTCGAAAAACCATACGAGGGGGTCTGCAAGAGGCCCGGCAAGAGGTCCATGTCACCCGGGGGGTTGGATGAGGCCTGGTTGGATTTTATGGGCCAAGGAAGTGGAAACAGGCGATTTCGGCTCATTTCTATGGGTGTTAGCCCACGGATTCTGGCGCTGCATGGGATTCCGGCGTATGATTCTCGAAAAACCATACGTGGGGGTCCGCAAGAAGCCCATGAAGAGGTCCATGTTGCCCGGCGGGGTTGGATGAGGCCTGGTTGGATTTTTTGGGCCAAGGAAATGGAAACAGGCGATTTCGGCTCATTTCTGTGGGTGTTTGCCCACGGATTCTGGCGCTGCATGGGGTTCCGACGCAAGATTCTCGAAAAACCATACGAGGGGGTCTGCAAGAGGCCCGACAAGAGGTCCATGTTGCCGGGCGGGGTTGGATGAGGCCTGGTTGGAATTTATGGGCCAAGGAAGTGGAAACAGGCGATTTCGGCTCATTTCTGTGGGTGTTAGCCCACGGATTCTGGCGCTGCATGGGGTTCCGGCGCATTATTCTCAAAAAACCATACGAAGCGGTCTGCAAGAGGCCCGGCAAGAGGTCCATGTTGTCCGGCGGGGTTGGATGAGGCCTGGTTGGATTATATGGGCCAAGGAAATGGAAACAGGCGATTTCGGCTCATTTCTGTGGGTGTTAGGCCACGGATTCTGGCGCTGCAGGGGGTTCCGGCGCAAGATTCTCGAAAAACCATACGAGGAGGTCCGCAAGAGGCCCGGCAAGAGGTCCATGTCGCCCAGCGGGGTTGGATGAGGCCTGGTTGGATTTTATGGGCCAAGGAAGTGGAAACAGGCGATTTCGGCTCATTTCTGTGGGTGTTAGGCCACGGATTTCTGGCGCTGCATGGGGTTCCGGCGCAGGATTCTCGAAAAACCATACGAGGGAGTCCGAAAGAAGCCCGGCAAGAGGTCCATGTCACCTGGTGGGGTTAGATGAGGCCTGGTTGGATTTTAAGGGCCAAGGAAGTTGAAACAGGCGATTTCGGCTCATTTCTGTGGGTGTTAGCCCACGGATTCTGGCGCTGCATGGGGTTCCGGTGCAAGATTCTTGAAACACCATACGAGGTGGTCCGCAAGAAGCCCGTGAAGAGGTCCATGTCGCCCGACAGGGTTGGATGAGGCCTGGTTGGATTTTATGGGCCAAGGAAGTGGAAACAGGCGATTTCGGCTCATTTCTGTGGGTGTTAGCCCACGGATTTTGGCGCTGCATGGTGTTCCGGCGCAAGATTCTCGAAAAACCATACGAGGAGGTCCGCAAGAGGCCCGGCAAGAGGTCCATGTCGCCCGGCAGGGTTGGATTAAGCCTGGTTGGATTTTATGGGCCAAGGAAGTGGAAACAGGCGATTTCGGCTCATTTCTGTGGGTGTTAGCCCATGGATTTTGGCGCTGCATGGGGTTCCGGCGCAAGATTCTCGAAAAACCATACGAGGAGGTCCGCAAGAGGCCCCGCAAGAGGTCCATGTCGCCCGGCAGGGTTGGATGAGGCCTGGTTGGATTTTATGGGCACAGGAAGTGGAAACAGTCGATTTCGGCTCATTTCTGTGGGTGTTAGCCCACGGATTCTGGCGCTGCATGGGGTTCCGGCGCAAGATTCTCGAAAAACCACACGAGAGGGTCCGCAAGAGGCCCGTGAAGAGGTCCATGTCGCCTGGCGGGGTTGGATGAGGCCTGGTTGGATTTTATGGGCCAAGGAAGTGGAAACAGGCGATTTCGGCTCATTTCTGTGGGTGTTAGCCCATGGATTCTGGCGCTGCATGGGGTTCCGGCGCAAGATTCTCGAGAAACCATACGAGGGGGTCCGCAAGAGGCCCGTGAAGAGGTCCATGTTGCCCGGCGGGGTTGGATGAGGCCTGTTTGGATTTTATGGGCCAAGGAAGTGGAAACAGGAAATTTTGGCTCATTTCTGTGGGTGTTAGCCCACGGATTCTGGCGCTACATGGGGTTCCGGCGCAAGATTCTCGAAAAACCATATGAGGCGGTCCGCAAGAGGCCCGGCAAGAGGTCCATTTTGCCCGGCGGGGTTGGATGAGGCCTGGTTGGATTTTCTGGGCCAAGGAAGTGGAAATAGGCGATTTCGGCTCATTTCTGTGGGTGTTAGCCCACGGATTTTGGCGCTGCATGGGGTTCCGGCGTAAGATTCTCAAAAACCCATACGAGGGGGTTCGCAAGAGGCTCGGCAAGAGGTCCATGTCACCCGGCGGGGTTGGATGAGGCCTGGTTGGATTTTATGGGCCAAGGAAGTGGAAACAGGCGATTTCGACTCATTTCTGTGTGTGTGCCCACGGATTCTGGCGCTGCATGGGGTTCCGGCGCAAGATTCTCGAAAAACCATACGAGGGGGTCCGCAAGTGGCCTGTGAAGAGGTCCATGTTGCCCAGCGGGGTTGGATGAGGCCTGGTTGGATTTTATGGGCCAAGGAAGTGGAAACAGGCGATTTCGACTCATTTCTGTGGGTGTTAGCCCACGGATTCTGGCGTTGCATGGGGTTCCGGCGCAAGATTCTCGAAAAACCATACAAGGGGGTCCACAAGAGGCCCGACAAGAGGTCCATGTCGCCCGGCGGAGTTGGATGAGGCCTGGTCGGATTTTATGGGCCAAGGAAGTGGAAACAGGCGATTTCGACTCATTTCTGTGGGTGTTAGCCCACGGATTCTGGCGTTGCATGGGGTTCCGGCGCAAGATTTTCGAAAAACCATACGAGGGGGTCCACAAGAGGCCCGACAAGAGGTCCATGTCGCCCGGCGGAGTTGGATGAGGCCTGGTCGGATTTTATGGGCCAAGGAAGTGGAAACAGGAGATTTCGACTCATTTCTGTGGGTGTTAGCCCACGGATTCTGGCGTTACATGGGGTTCCGGCGCAAGATTCTCGAAAAACCATACGAGGGGGTCCACAAGAGGCCCGACAAGAGGTCCATGTCACCCGGCGGAGTTGGATGAGGCCTGGTCGGATTTTATGGGCCAAGGAAGTGGAAACAGGCGATTTCGGCTCATTTCTGTGGGTGTTAGCCCACGGATTCTGGCGCTGCATGGGGTTCCGGCGCTAGATTCTCGAAAAACCATACGAGGGGGTCCGCAAGAGGCCCGGCAAGAGGTCCATGTCACCCGGCAGGGTTGGATAAGGCCTGGTTTGATTTTATGGGCCAAGGAAGTGGAAACAGGCGATTTCGGCTCATTTCTGTGGGTGTTAACCCACGGATTCTGGCGCTGCATGGTGTTCCGGCGCAAGATTCTCGAAAAACCATACGACGAGGTCCGCAAGAGGCCCGGCAAGAGGTCCATGTCGCTCGGCAGGGTTGGATTAAGCCTGGTTGGATTTTATGCGCCAAGGAAGTGGAAACAGGCGATTTTGACTCATTTTTGTGGGTGTTAGCCCACGGATTCTGGCGTTGCATGGGGTTCCGGCGCAAGATTCTCGAAAAACCATACGAGGGGGTCCACAAGAGGCCCGACAAGAGGTCCATGTCGCCCGGCGGGGTTGGATGAGGCCTGGTTGGATTTTATGGGCCAAGGAAGTGGAAACAGGCGATTTCGGCTCATTTCTGTGGGTGTTAGCCCATGGATTCTGGCGCTGCATGGGATTCCGGCGCAAGATTCTCGAAAAACCATACGAGGGGGTCCACAAGAGGCCCGTGAAGAGGTCCATGTTGTCCGGCGGGGTTGGATGAGGCCTGTTTGCATTTTATGGGCCAAGGAAGTGGAAACAGGCAATTTCGGCTCATTTCTGTGGGTGTTAGCCCACGGATTCTGGCGCTGCATGGGGTTCCGGCGCAAGATTCTCGAAAAACCATATGAGGCGGTCCGCAAGAGGCCCGGCAAGAGGTCCATTTTGCCCGGCGGGGTTGGATGAGGCCTGGTTGGATTTTCTGGGCCAAGGAAGTGGAAATAGGCGATTTCAGCTCATTTCTGTGGGTGTTAGCCCACGGATTTTGGCGCTGCATGGGGTTCCGGCGCAAGATTCTCAAAAACCCATACGAGGGGGTCCGCAAGAGGCTCGGCAAGAGGTCCATGTCACCCGGCGGGGTTGGATGAGGCCTTGTTGGATTTTATGGGCCAAGGAAGTGGAAACAGGCGATTTCGGCTCATTTCTGTGGGTGTTTGCCCATGGATTCTGGCGCTGCATGGGGTTCCGGGGCAAGATTCTCGAAAACCCATACAAGGGGGTCCGCAAAAGGCCCGTGAAGAGGTCCATGTTGCCCGGCGGGGTCGGATGAGGCCAGGTAGGATTTTATGGGCCAAGGAAGTGGAAACAGGCGATTTCGGCTCATTTCTGTGGGTGTTATCCCATGGATTCTGGCGCTGCATGGGGTTCCGGCGCAAGATTCTCGAGAAACCATACGAGGGGGTCCGCAAGAGGCCCGTGAAGAGGTCCATGTTGCCCGGCGGGGTTGGATGAGGCTTGTTTGGATTTTAAGGGCCAAGGAAGTGGAAACAGGCAATTTCGGCTCATTTCTGTGGGTGTTAGCCCACGGATTCTGGCGCTGCATGGGGTTCCGGCGCAAGATTCTCGAAAAACCATATGAGGCGGTCCGCAAGAGGCCCGGCAAGAGGTCCATGTTGCCCGGCGGGGTTGGATGAGGCCTGTTTGGATTTTATGGGCCAAGGAAGTGGAAACAGGCAATTTCAGCTCATTTCTGTGGGTGTTAGCCCACGGATTCTGGCGCTGCATGGGGTTCCGGCGCAAGATTCTCGAAAAACCATATGAGGCGGTCCGCAAGAGGCCCGGCAAGAGGTCCATTTTGCCCGGCGGGGTTGGATGAGGCCTGGTTGGATTTTCTGGGCCAAGGAAGTGGAAATAGGCGATTTCAGCTCATTTCTGTGGGTGTTAGCCCACGGATTTTGGCGCTGCATGGGGTTCCGGCGCAAGATTCTCAAAAACCCATACGAGGGGGTCCGCAAGAGGCTCGGCAAGAGGTCCATGTCGCCCGGCAGGGTTGGATGAGGCCTGGTTGGATTTTATGGGCCAAGGAAGTGGAAACAGTTGATTTCGGCTCATTTCTGTGGGTGTTAGCCCACGGATTCTGGCGCTGCATGGGGTTCCGGCGCAAGATTCTCGAAAAACCACACGAAAGGGTCCGCAAGAGGCCCGTGAAGAGGTCCATGTCGCCTGGCGGGGTTGGATGAGGCCTGGTTGGATTTAATGGGCCAAGGAAGTGGAAACAAGCGATTTCGGCTCATTTCTGTGGGTGTTAGCCCATGGATTCTGGCGCTGCATGGGGTTACGGCGCAAGATTCTCGAGAAATCATACGAGGGGGTCCGCAAGAGGCCCGTGAAGAGGTCCATGTTGCCCGGCGGGGTTGGATGAGGCCTATTTGGATTTTATGGGCCAAGGAAGTGGAAACAGGCGATTTCGGCTCATTTCTGTGGGTGTTAGCCCATGGATTCTGGCGCTGCATGGGGTTCCGGCGCAAGATTCTCGAAAAACCATACAAGGGGGTCCGCAATAGGCCCGGCAAGAGGTCCATGTCGCCCGGCGGGGTTTGATGAGGCCTGGTCAGATTTTATGGGCCAAGGAAGTGGAAACAGGCGATTTCGGCTCATTTCTGTGGGTGTTAGCCCACGGATTCTGGCGCTGCATGGGGTTCCGGCGCAAGATTCTCGAAAAACCATACGAGGAGGTCCGCAAGACGCCCGACAAGAGGTCCATGTCGCCCGGCAGGGTTGGATGCGGCCTGGTTGGATTTTATGGGCCAAGGAAGTGGAAACAGGCGATTTCGGCTCATTTCTGTGGGTGTTAGCCCACGGATTCTGGCGCTGCATGGGGTTCCGGGGCAAGATTCTCGAAAAACCATACGAAGGGGTCCGCAACAGGCTCGGCAAGAGGTCCACGTCGCCCGGCGGGGTTGGATGAGGCCTGGATGGATTTTATGGGCCAAGGAAGTGGAAACAGGCGATTTCGACTCATTTCTGTGGGTGTTAGCCCACGGATTCTGGCGCTGCATGGGGTTCCGGCGCAAGATTCTCGAAAAACCACACGAGAGGGTCCGCAAGAGGCCCGTGAAGAGGTGCATGTCGCCTGGCGGGGTTGGATGAGGCCTGGTTGGATTTAATGGGCCAAGGAAGTGGAAACAAGCGATTTCGGCTCATTTCTGTGGGTGTTATCCCATGGATTCTGGCGCTGCATGGGGTTCCGGCGCAAGATTCTCGAGAAACCATACGAGGGGGTCCGCAAGAGGCCCGTGAAGAGGTCCATGTTGCCCGGCGGGGTTGGATGAGGCCTGTTTGGATTTTATGGGCCAAGGAAGTGGAAACAGGCAATTTCGGCTCATTTCTGTGGGTGTTAGCCCATGGATTCTGGCGCTGCATGGGGTTCCGGCGCAAGATTCTCGAAAAACCATATGAGGCGGTCCGCAAGAGGCCCGGCAAGAGGTCCATGTTGCCCGGCGGGGTTGGATGAGGCCTGTTTGGATTTTATGGGCCAAGGAAGTGGAAACAGGCAATTTCAGCTCATTTCTGTGGGTGTTAGCCCACGGATTCTGGCGCTGCATGGGGTTCCGCCGCAAGATTCTCGAAAAACCATATGAGGCGGTCCGCAAGAGGCCCGGCAAGAGGTCCATTTTGCCCGGCGGGGTTGGATGAGGCCTGGTTGGATTTTCTGGGCCAAGGAAGTGGAAATAGGCGATTTCAGCTCATTTCTGTGGGTGTTAGCCCACGGATTTTGGCGCTGCATGGGGTTCCGGCGCAAGATTCTCAAAAACCCATACGAGGGGGTCCGCAAGAGGCTCGGCAAGAGGTCCATGTCGCCCTGCAGGGTTGGATGAGGCCTGGTTGGATTTTATGGGCCAAGGAAGTGGAAACAGTTGATTTCGGCTCATTTCTGTGGGTGTTAGCCCACTGATTCTGGCGCTGCATGGGGTTCCGGCGCAAGATTCTCGAAAAACCACACGAGAGGGTCCGCAAGAGGCCCGTGAAGAGGTCCATGTCGCCTGGCGGGGTTGGATGAGGCCTGGTTGGATTTAATGGGCCAAGGAAGTGGAAACAAGCGATTTCGGCTCATTTCTGTGGGTGTTAGCCCATGGATTCTAGCGCTGCATGGGGTTCCGGCGCAAGATTCTCGAGAAACCATACGAGGGGGTCCGCAAGAGGCCCGTGAAGAGGTCCATGTTACCCGGCGGGGTTGGATGAGGCCTGTTTGGATTTTATGGGCCAAGGAAGTGGAAACAGGCGATTTCGGCTCATTTCTGTGGATGTTAGCCCATGGATTCTGGCGCTGCATGGGGTTCCGGCGCAAGATTCTCGAAAAACCATACAAGGGGGTCCGAAAGAGGCCCGGCAAGAGGTCCATGTCGCCCGGCGGGGTTTGATGAGGCCTGGTCAGATTTTATGGGCCAAGGAAGTGGAAAAAGGCGATTTCGGCTCATTTCTGTGGGTGTTAGCCCACGGATTCTGGCGCTGCATGGGGTTCCGGCGCAAGATTCTCGAAACACCATACGAGAAGGTCCGCAAGACGCCCGACAAGAGGTCCATGTCGCCCGGCAGGGTTGGATGCGGCCTGGTTGGATTTTATGGGCCAAGGAAGTTGAAACAGGCGATTTCGGCTCATTTCTGTGGGTGTTAGCCCACGGATTCTGGCGCTGCATGGGGTTCCGGGGCAAGATTCTCGAAAAACCATACGAGGGGGTCCGCAAGAGGCTCGGCAAGAGGTCCATGTCGCCCGGCGGGGTTGGATGAGGCCTGGATGGATTTTATGGGCCAAGGAAGTGGAAACAGGCGATTTCGACTCATTTCTGTGTGTGCGCCCACGGATTCTGGCGCTGCATGGGGTTCCGGCGCAAGATTCTCGAAAAACCATACGAGGCGGTCCACAAGTGGCCTGTGAAGAGGTCCATGTTGCCCGCGGGGTTGGATGAGGCCTGGTTGGATTTTATGGGCCAAGGAAGTGGAAACAGGAGATTTCGACTCATTTCTGTGGGTGTTAGCCCACGGATTCTGGCGTTGCATGGGGTTCCGGCGCAAGATTCTCGAAAAACCATACGAGGGGGTCCACAAGAGGCCCGACAAGAGGTCCATGTCACCCGGCGGAGTTGGATGAGGCCTGGTCGGATTTTATGGGCCAAGGAAGTGGAAACAGGCGATTTCGACTCATTTCTGTGGGTGTTAGCCCACGGATTCTGGCGTTGCATGGGGTTCCAGCGCAAGATTCTCGAAAAACCATACGAGGGGGTCCACAAGAGGCCCGACAAGAGGTCCATGTCACCCGGCGGAGTTGGATGAGGCCTGGTCGGATTTTATGGGCCAAGGAAGTGGAAACAGGCGATTTCGACTCATTTCTGTGGATGTTAGCCCACGGATTCTGGCGTTACATGGGGTTCCGGTGCAAGATTCTCGAAAAACCATACGAGGGGGTCCACAAGAGGCCCGACAAGAGGTCCATGTCGCCCGGCGGAGTTGGATGAGGCCTGGTCGGATTTTATGGGCCATGGAAGTGGAAACAGGCGATTTCGGCTCATTTCTGTGGGTGTTAGCCCACGGATTCTGGCGCTGCATGGGGTTCCGGCGCTAGATTCTCGAAAAACCATACGAGGGGGTCTGCAAGAGGCCCGGCAAGAGGTCCATGTCACCCGGCAGGGTTGGATGAGGCCTGGTTGGATTTTATGGGCCAAGGAAGTGGAAACAGGCGATTTCGGCTCATTTCTTTGGGTGTTAGCCCACGGATTCTGGCGCTGCATGATGTTCCGGCGCAAGATTCTCGAAAAACCATACAAGGAGGTCCGCAAGAGGCCCGGCAAGAGGTCCATGTCGCCCGGCAGGGTTGGATTAAGCCTGGTTGGATTTTATGGGCCAAGGAAGTGGAAACAGGCGATTTCGGCTCATTTCTGTGGGTGTTAGCCCACGGATTCTGGCGCTGCATGGGGTTCCGGCGCAAGATTCTCGAAAAACCATACGAGGAGGTCCGCAAGAGGCCCTGCAAGAGGTCCATGTCGCCCGGCAGGGTTGGATGAGGCCTGGTTGGATTTTATGGGCACAGGAAGTGGAAACAGTCGATTTCGGCTCATTTCTGTGGGTGTTAGCCCACGAATTCTGGCGCTGCATGGGCTTCCGGCGCAAGATTCTCGAAAAAACCACACGAGAGGGTCCGCAAGAGGCCCGTGAAGAGGTCCATGTCGCCTGGCAGGGTTGGATGAGGCCTGGTTGGATTTTATGGGCCAAGGAAGTGGAAACAGGCGATTTCGGCTCATTTCTGTGGGTGTTAGCCCATGGATTGTGGCGCTGCATGGGGTTCCGGCACAAGATTCTCGAGAAACCATACGAGGGGCTCCGCAAGAGGCCCGTGAAGAGGTCCATGTTGCCCGGCGGGGTTGGATGAGGCCTGTTTGGATTTTATGGGCCAAGGAAGTGGAAACAGGCAATTTCGGCTCATTTCTGTGGGTGTTAGCCCACGGATTCTGGCGCTGCATGGGGTTCCGGCGCAAGATTCTCGAAAAACCATATGAGGCGGTCCGCAAGAGGCCCGGCAAGAGGTCCATTTTGCCCGGCGGGGTTGGATGAGGCCTGGTTGGATTTTCTGGGCCAAGGAAGTGGAAATAGGCGATTTCGGCTCATTTCTGTGGGTGTTAGCCCACGGATTTTGGCGCTGCATGGGGTTCCGGCGCAAGATTCTCAAAAACCCATACGAGGGGGTCCGCAAGAGGCTCGGCAAGAGGTCCATGTCACCCGGCGGGGTTGGATGAGGCCTGGTTGGATTTTATGGGCCAAGGAAGTGGAAACAGGCGATTTCGGCTCATTTCTGTGGGTGTTTGCCCATGGATTCTGGCGCTGCATGGGGTTTCGGGGCAAGATTCTCGAAAACCCATACGAGGGGGTCCGCAAGAGGCCCGTGAAGAGGTCCATGTTGCCCGACGGGGTCGGATGAGGCCAGGTAGGATTTTATGGGCCAAGGAAGTGGAAACAGGCGATTTCGGCTCATTTCTATGGGTGTTAGCCCATGGATTCTGGCGCTGCATGGGATTCCGGCGCAAGATTCTCGAAAAAACCATACGAGGGGGTCCACAAAAGGCCCGGCAAGAGTTCCATGTTGCCCGACGGGGTTGGATGAGGCCTGGTTGGATATTATGGGCCAAGGAAGTGGAAACAGGCGATTTCGGCTCATTTCTGTGGGTGTTAGCCCACGGATTCTGGCGCTGCATGGGGTTCCGGCGCAAGATTCTCGAAACACCATACGAGGGGGTCCGCAAGAGGCTCAGCAAGAGGTCCATGTCACCCGGCTGGGTTGGATGAGGCCTGGATGGATTTTATGGGCCAAAGAAGTGGAAACAGGCGATTTCGGCTCATTTCTGTGGGTGTTAGCCCACGGAGTATGGCGCTGCATGGGGTTCCGGCGCAAGATTCTTGAAAAACCATACGAGGGGGTCCGCAAGAGGCCCGACAAGAGGTCCATGTCACCCAGCAGGGTTGGATGAGGCCTGGTTGGATTTTATGGGCCAAGGAAGTGGAAACAGGCGATTTCAGCTCATTTCTGCGCGTGTTAGCCCACGGATTCTGGCGCTGCATGGTGTTCCGGCGCAAGATCCTCGACAACCATACGAGGAGGTCCGCAAGAGGCCCGGCAAGAGGTCCATGTCGCCCGGCAGGGTTGGATGAAGCCTGGTTGGATTTTATGGGCCAAGGAAGTGGAAACAGGCGATTTCGGCTCATTTCTGTGGGTGTTAGCCCACGGATTCTGGCGCTGCATGGGGTTCCGGCGCAAGATTCTCGAAACACCATACGAGGGGGTCCGCAAGAGGCTCGGCAAGAGGTCCATGTCACCCGGCTGGGTTGGATGAGGCCTGGATGGATTTTATGGGCCAAAGAAGTGGAAACAGGCGATTTCGGCTCATTTCTGTGGGTGTTAGCCCACTGATTCTGGCGCTGCATGGGGTTCCGGCGCAAGATTCTCGAAAAACCACACGAGAGGGTCCGCAAGAGGCCCGTGAAGAGGTCCATGTCGCCTGGCGGGGTTGGATGAGGCCTGGTTGGATTTAATGGGCCAAGGAAGTGGAAACAAGCGATTTCGGCTCATTTCTGTGGGTGTTAGCACATGGATTCTAGCGCTGCATGGGGTTCCGGCGCAAGATTCTCGAGAAACCATACGAGGGGGTCCGCAAGAGGCCCGTGAAGAGGTCCATGTTACCCGGCGGGGTTGGATGAGGCCTGTTTGGATTTTATGGGCCAAGGAAGTGGAAACAGGCGATTTCGGCTCATTTCTGTGGATGTTAGCCCATGGATTCTGGCGCTGCATGGGGTTCCGGCGCAAGATTCTCGAAAAAACCATACAAGGGGGTCCGAAAGAGGCCCGGCAAGAGGTCCATGTCGCCCGGCGGGGTTTGATGAGGCCTGGTCAGATTTTATGGGCCAAGGAAGTGGAAAAAGGCGATTTCGGCTCATTTCTGTGGGTGTTAGCCCACGGATTCTGGCGCTGCATGGGGTTCCGGCGCAAGATTCTCGAAACACCATACGAGAAGGTCCGCAAGACGCCCGACAAGAGGTCCATGTCGCCCGGCAGGGTTGGATGCGGCCTGGTTGGATTTTATGGGCCAAGGAAGTTGAAACAGGCGATTTCGGCTCATTTCTGTGGGTGTTAGCCCACGGATTCTGGCGCTGCATGGGGTTCCGGGGCAAGATTCTCGAAAAACCATACGAGGGGGTCCGCAAGAGGCTCGGCAAGAGGTCCATGTCGCCCGACGGGGTTGGATGAGGCCTGGATGGATTTTATGGGCCAAGGAAGTGGAAACAGGCGATTTCGACTCATTTCTGTGTGTGCGCCCACGGATTCTGGCGCTGCATGGGGTTCCGGCGCAAGATTCTCGAAAAACCATACGAGGCGGTCCACAAGCGGCCTGTGAAGAGGTCCATGTTGCCCGCGGGGTTGGATGAGGCCTGGTTGGATTTTATGGGCCAAGGAAGTGGAAACAGGAGATTTCGACTCATTTCTGTGGGTGTTAGCCCACGGATTCTGGCGTTGCATGGGGTTCCGGCGCAAGATTCTCGAAAAACCATACGAGGGGGTCCACAAGAGGCCCGACAAGAGGTCCATGTCACCCGGCGGAGTTGGATGAGGCCTGGTCGGATTTTATGGGCCAAGGAAGTGGAAACAGGCGATTTCGACTCATTTCTGTGGGTGTTAGCCCACGGATTCTGGCGTTGCATGGGGTTCCAGCGCAAGATTCTCGAAAAACCATACGAGGGGGTCCACAAGAAGCCCGACAAGAGGTCCATGTCACCCGGCGGAGTTGGATGAGGCCTGGTCGGATTTTATGGGCCAAGGAAGTGGAAACAGGCGATTTCGACTCATTTCTGTGGATGTTAGCCCACGGATTCTGGCGTTACATGGGGTTCCGGTGCAAGATTCTCGAAAAACCATACGAGGGGGTCCACAAGAGGCCCGACAAGAGGTCCATGTCGCCCGGCTGAGTTGGATGAGGCCTGGTCGGATTTTATGGGCCATGGAAGTGGAAACAGGCGATTTCGGCTCATTTCTGTGGGTGTTAGCCCACAGATTCTGGCGCTGCATGGGGTTCCGGCGCTAGATTCTCGAAAAACCATACGAGGGGGTCTGCAAGAGGCCCGGCAAGAGGTCCATGTCACCCGGCAGGGTTGGATGAGGCCTGGTTGGATTTTATGGGCCAAGGAAGTGGAAACAGGCGATTTCGGCTCATTTCTTTGGGTGTTAGCCCACGGATTCTGGCGCTGCATGATGTTCCGGCGCAAGATTCTCGAAAAACCATACAAGGAGGTCCGCAAGAGGCCCGGCAAGAGGTCCATGTCGCCCGGCAGGGTTGGATTAAGCCTGGTTGGATTTTATGGGCCAAGGAAGTGGAAACAGGCGATTTCGGCTCATTTCTGTGGGTGTTAGCCCACGGATTCTGGCGCTGCATGGGGTTCCGGCGCAAGATTCTCGAAAAACCATACGAGGAGGTCCGCAAGAGGCCCTGCAAGAGGTCCATGTCGCCCGGCAGGGTTGGATGAGGCCTGGTTGGATTTTATGGGCACAGGAAGTGGAAACAGTCGATTTCGGCTCATTTCTGTGGGTGTTAGCCCACGAATTCTGGCGCTGCATGGGGTTCCGGCGCAAGATTCTCGAAAAACCACACGAGAGGGTCCGCAAGAGGCCCGTGAAGAGGTCCATGTCGCCTGGCAGGGTTGGATGAGGCCTGGTTGGATTTTATGGGCCAAGGAAGTGGAAACAGGCAATTTCGGCTCATTTCTGTGGGTGTTAGCCCACGGATTCTGGCGCTGCATGGGGTTCCGGCGCAAGATTCTCGAGAAACCATACGAGGGGCTCCGCAAGAGGCCCGTGAAGAGGTCCATGTTGCCCGGCGGGGTTGGATGAGGCCTGGTTGGATTTTCTGGGCCAAGGAAGTGGAAATAGGCGATTTCGGCTCATTTCTGTGGGTGTTAGCCCACGGATTTTGGCGCTGCATGGGGTTCCGGCGCAAGATTCTCAAAAACCCATACGAGGGGGGTCCGCAAGAGGCTCGGCAAGAGGTCCATGTCACCCGGCGGGGTTGGATGAGGCCTTGTTGGATTTTATGGGCCAAGGAAGTGGAAACAGGCGATTTCGGCTCATTTCTGTGGGTGTTTGCCCATGGATTCTGGCGCTGTATGGGGTTCCGGGGCAAGATTCTCGAAAACCCATACGAGGGGGTCCGCAAGAGGCCCGTGAAGAGGTCCATGTTGCCCGGCGGGGTCGGATGAGGCCAGGTAGGATTTTATGGGCCATGGAAGTGGAAACAGGCGATTTCGGCTCATTTCTGTGGGTGTTAGCCCATGGATTCTGGCGCTGCATGGGATTCCGGCGCAAGATTCTCGAAAAACCATACGAGGTGGTCCACAAGAGGCCCGGCAAGAGGTCCATGTTGCCCGGCGGGGTTGGATGAGGCCTGGTTGGATTTTATCGGCCAAGGAAGTGGAAACAGGCGATTTCGGCTCATTTCTGTGGGTGTTAGCCCACGGATTCTGGCGCTGCATGGGGTTCCGGCGCAAGATTCTCGAAACACCATACGAGGGGGTCCGCAAGAGGCTCGGCAAGAGGTCCATGTCACCCGGCGGGGTTGGATGAGGCCTGGATGGATTTTATGGGCCAAGGAAGTGGAAACAGGCGATTTCGGCTCATTTCTGTGGGTGTTAGCCCACGGATTCTGGCGCTGCATGGGGTTCCGGCGCAAGATTCTTGAAAAACCATACGAGGGGGTCCGCAAAAGGCCCGACAAGAGGTCCATGTTGCCCGGCGGGGTTGGATGAGGCCTGGTTGGAATTTATGGGCCAATGAAGTGGAAACAGGCGATTTCGGCTCATTTCTTTGGGTGTTAGCCCACGGATTCTAGCGCTGCATGGGGTTCCGGCGCAAGATTCTCGAAAAACCATACGAGGGGGTCCGCAAAAGGCCCGACAAGAGGTCCATGTCGCCTGGCAGGGTTGGATGAGGCCTGGTTGGATTTTATGGGCCAAGGAAGTGGAAACAGGCGATTTCGGGTCATTTCTGTGGGTGTTAGCCCACGGATTCTGGCGCTGCATGGGGTTCCGGCACAAGATTCTCGAAAAACCATACGAGGGGGTCTGCAAAAGGCCCGACAAGAGGTCCATGTTGCCCGGCGGGGTTGGATGAGGCCTGGTTGGATTTTATGGGCCAAGGAAGTGGAAATAGGCGATTTCGGCTCATTTCTGTGGGTGTTAGCCCATGGATTCTGGCGCTGCATGGGGTTCCGGCGCAAGATTCTCGAAACACCATACGAGGGGGTCCGCAAGAGGCCCGGTAAGAGGTCCATGTTGCCCAGCGGGGTTAGATGAGGCCTGGTTGGATTTTATGGGCCAAGGAAGTGGAAACAGGCGATTTCGGCTCATTTCTGTGCGTGTTAGCCCACGGATTCTGGCGCTGCATGGGGTTCCGGCGCAAGATTCTCAAAAACCCATACGAGGGGGTCCGCAAGAGGCCCGGCAAGAGGTCCATGTAGCCCGGAGGAGTTGGATGAGGCCTGGTTGGATTTTATGGGCCAAGGAATTGGAAACAGGCGATTTCGGCTCATTTCTGTGGGTGTTAGCCCACGGATTCTGGCGCTGCATGGGGTTCCGGCGCAAGATTCTCGAAAAACCATACGAGGGGGTCCGCAAGAGGCCCGGCAAGAGGTCCATGTCGCCCGGCGGGGTATGATGAGGCCTGGTTTGATTTTATGCGCCAAGGAAAGGGAAACAGGCGATTTCGGCTCATTTTTGTGGGTGTTAGCCCACGGATTCTGGCGCTGCATGGGGTTCCGGCGCAAGATTCTCGAAAAACCATACGAGGGGGTCCGCAAAAGGCCCGACAAGAGGTCCATGTCGCCCGGAGGGGTTGGATGAGGCCTGGTTGGATTTTATGGGCCAAGGAATTGGAAACAGGCGATTTCGGCTCATTTCTGTGTGTGTTAGCCCACGGATTCTGGCACTGCATGGGATTCCGGCGCAAGATTCTCGAAAAACCATACGAGGGGGTCCACAAGAGGCCCGGCAAGAGGTCCATGTTGCCCGGCGGGGTTGGATGAGGCCTGGTTGGATTTTATGGGCCAAGGAAGTGGAAACAGGCGATTTCGGCTCATTTCTGTGGGTGTTAGCCCACGGATTCTGGCGCTGCATGGGGTTCCGGCGCAAGATTCTCGAAAAACCATACGAGGGGGTCCGCAAGAGGCCCGGCAAGAGGTCCATGTCGCCCGGCGGGGTATGATGAGGCCTGGTTTGATTTTATGGGCCAAGGAAGTGGAAACAGGCGATTTCGGCTCATTTTTGTGGGTGTTAGCCCACGGATTCTGGCGCTGCATGGGGTTCCAGCGCAAGATTCTCGAAAAACCATACGAGGGGGTCCGCAAAAGGCCCGACAAGAGGCCCATGTCGCCCGGCGGGGTTGGATGAGGCCTGGTTGGAATTTATGGGCCAATGAAATGGAAACAGGCGATTTCGGCTCATTTCTTTGGGTGTTAGCCCACGGATTCTAGCGCTGCATGGGGATTCGACGCAAGATTCTCGAAAAACCATACGAGGGGGTCCGCAAGACGCCCGACAAGAGGTCCATTTCGCCTGGCAGGGTTGGATGAGGCCTGGTTGGATTTTATGGGCCAAGGAAGTGGAAACAGGCGATTTCGGCTCATTTCTTTGGGTGTTAGCCCTCGGATTCTGGCGCTGCATGGGGTTCCGGCGCAAGATTCTCGAAAAACCATACGAGGGGGTCCGCAAGAGGCCCGACAAGAGGTCCATGTCGCCTGGCAGGGTTGGATGAGGCCTGGTTGGATTATATGGGGCAAGGAAGTGGAAACAGGCGATTTCGGCTCATTTCTTTGGGTGTTAGCCCACGGATTCTGGCACTGCATGGGGTTCCGGTGCAAGATTCTCGAAAAACCATACGAGGGGGTCCGCAAAAGGCCCGGAAAGAGGTCCATGTTGCCCGGCGGGGTTGGATGAGGCCTGGTTGGATTTTATGGGCCAAGGAAGTGGAAACAGGCTTCGGCTCATTTCTGTGGGTGTTAGCCCACGGATTCTGGCGCTGCATGGGATTCCGGCGCAAGATTCTCGAAAAACCATACGAGGGCGTCTGCATGAGGCCCGGCAAGAGGTCCATGTTGCCCAGCGGGGTTGGATGAGGCCTGGTTGGATTTTATGGGCCAAGGAAATGGAAACAGGCGATTTCGGCTCATTTCTGTGTGTGTTAGCCCACGGATTCTGGCACTGCATGGGGTTCCGGCGCAAGATTCACGAAAAACCATACGAGGAGGTCCGCAAGAGGCCCGGCAAGTGGTCCATGTTTCCCGGCGGGGTTGGATGAGGCCTTGTTGAATTTTATGGGCCAAGGGAAGTGGAAACAGGCGATTTCGGCTCATTTCTGTGCGTGTTAGCCCACGGATTCTGGCGCTGCATAGGGTTCCGGTGCAAGATTCTCGAAAACCATACGAGGGGTCCGCAAGAGGCCCGCAAAGAGGTCCATTGTCGCCCGGAGGGGTTGGATGAGGCCTGGTCAGATTTTATGGGCCAAGGAATTGGAAACAGGCGATTTCGGCTCATTTCTGTGGGTGTTAGCCCACGGATTCTGGCGCTGCATCGAGTTCCGGCGCAAGATTTTGAAAAACCATTCGAGGGGGTCCGCAAGAGGCCCGGCGAGAGGTCCATGTCGCCCGGCGGGGTATGATGAGGCCTGGTTGGATTTTATGGGCCAAGGAAGTGGAAACAGGCGATTTTGGCTCATTTCTGTGGGTGTTAGCCCACGTATTCTGGCGCTGCATGGGGTTCCAGCGCAAGATTCTCGAAAAACCATACGAGGTGGTCCGCAAGAGGCCCGACAAGAGGTCCATGTCGCCTGGCAGGGTTGGATGAGGCCTGGTTGGATTTTATGGGCCAAGGAAGTGGAAACAGGGGATTTCGGCTCATTTTTTTGGGTGTTAGCCCACGGATTCTGGCGCTGCATGGGGGATCCGGCGCAAGATTCTCGAAAAACCAGACGAAGGGCTCCGCAAGAGGCCCGGCAAGAGGTCCATGTCGCCCGACGGGGTTGGGATGAGGCCTGGTTGGAATTTATAGGCCAAGGAATTGGAAACAGGCGATTTCGGCTCATTTCTGTGGGTGTTAGCCCACGGATTCTGGCGCTGCATGGGGTTCCAGCGCAAGATTCTCGAAAAACCATACGAGGGGGTCCGTAAGAGGCGCGGCAAGAGGTCCATGTTTCCCGGCGGGGTTGGATGTGGCCTGGTTGGATTTTATGGGCCAAGGAAGTGGAAACAGGTGATTTCGGCTCATTTCTGTGGGTGTTAGCCCATGGATTCTGGCGCTGCATGGGGTTCCGGAGCAAGATTCTCGAAAAACCATACGAGGGGGTCCGCAAGAGGCCCGGCAAGAGGTCCATGTTGCCCAGCGGGGTTGGATGAGGCCTGGTTTGATTTTATGGGCCAAGGAAGTGGAAACAGGCGATTTCGGCTAATTTCTGTGGGTGTTAGCCCACGGATTCTGGCGCTGCATGGGGGTTCCGGCGCAAGATTCTCGAAAAACCATACGAAGGGGTCCGCAAGAGGCCCGGCAAGAGGTCCATGTCGCCCGGCGGGGTATGATGAGGCCTGGTTGGAATTTATGGGCCAAGGAAGTCGAAATAGGCAATTTTGGCTCATTTCTTTGGGTGTTAGCCCATGGATTCTGGCGCTGCATGGGGTTCCGGAGCAAGATTCTCGAAAAACCATACGAGGGGGTCCGCAAGAGGCCCGGCAAGAGGTCCATGTTGCCCAGCGGGGTTGGATGAGGCCTGGTTCGATTTTATGGGCCAAGGAAGTGGAAACAGGCGATTTCGGCTCATTTCTTTGGGTGTTAGCCCACGGATTCTGGCGCTGCATGGGGTTCCGGCGCAAGATTATCGAAAAACCGGACGAGGGGGTCCGCAAGAGGCCCGGCAAGATGTCCATGTCGCCCGACGGGGTTGGATGAGGCCTGGTTGGATTTTATGGGCCAAGGAAGTGGAAACAGGCGATTTCGGCTCATTTCTGTGGGTGTTAGCCCACGGATTCTGGCGCTGCATGGGGTTCCAGCGCAAGATTCTCGAAAAACAATACGAGGGGGTCCGCAAGAGGCCCGGCAAGAGGTCCATGTTGCCCGGCGGGGGTCGGATGAGGCCTGGTTGGATTTTATGGGCCAAGGAAGTGGAAACAGGTGATTTCGGCTCATTTCTGTGGGTGTTAGCCCATGGATTCTGGCGCTGCATGGGGTTCCGGCGCAAGATTCTCGAAAAACCATACGAGGGGGTCCGCAAGAGTCCCGGCAAGAGGTCCATGTTGCCCAGCGGGGTTGGATGAGGCCTGGTTTGATTTTATGGGCCAAGGAAGTGGGAAAGAGGCGATTTCGGCTCATTTCTTTGGTTGTTAGCCCACGGATTCTGGCGCTGCATGGGGTTCCGGCGCAAGATTCTCGAAAACCCATACGAGGGGGTCCTCAAAAGGCCCCGGCAAGAGGTCCATGTCGCCCGGAGGGGTTGGATGAGGCCTGGTTCGATTTTATGGGCCAAGGAATTGGAAACAGGCGATTTCGGCTCATTTCTGTGGGTGTTAGCCCACGGATTCTAGCGCTGCATGGGGTTCCGGCGCAATATTCTCGAAAAACCATACGAGGGGGTCCGCAAAAGGCCCGACAAGAGTTCCATGTCGCCCGGCGGGGTTGGATGAGGCCTGGTTGGATTTTATGGGCCAAGGAAGTGGAAACAGGTGATTTCGGCTCATTTGTGTGGGTGTTAGCCCACGGATTCTGGCGCTGCATGGGGTTCCGGCGCAAGATTCTCGTAAAACCATACGAGGGGGTCCGCAAGAGGCCCGGCAAGAGGTCCATGTCGCCCGGCGGGGTTTGATGAGGCCTGGTTGGATTTTATGGGCCAAGGAAGTGGAAACAGGCGATTTCGGCTCATTTCTGTGGGTGTTAGCCCACGGATTCTGGCGCTGCATGGGGTTCCGACGCAAGATTCTCGAAAAACCATACGAGGGGGTCCGCAAAAGGCCCGACAAGAGGTCCATGTCACCCGGCGGGGTTGGATGAGGCCTAGATAGATTTTATGGGCCAAGGAAGTGGAAACAGGAGATTTGGGCTCATTTCTTTGGGTGTTAACCCACGGATTCGGGCGCTGCATGGGGTTCCGGCGCAAGATTCTCGAAAAACCATACGAGGGGGTCCGCAAGAGGCCCGGCAAGAGGTCCATGTCGCCTGGCAGGGTTGGATGAGGCCTGGTTGGATTTTATGGGCCAAGGAAGTTGAAACAGGCGATTTCGGCTCATTTCTTTGGGTGTTAGCCCACGGATTCTGGCGCTGCATGGGGTTCCGGCGCAAGATTCTCGAAAAACCATACGAGGGGGTCCGAAAGAGGCCCGGCAAGAGGTCCATGTCGCCCGACGGGGTTGGATGAGGCCTGGTTGGATTTTATGGGCCAAGGAAGTGGAAACAGGCGATTTCGGCTCATTTCTGTGGGTGTTAGCCCACGGATTCTGGCGCTGCATGGGGTTCCAGCGCAAGATTCTCGAAAAACCATACGAGGGGGTCCGCAAGAGGCCCGGCAAGAGGTCCATGTTGCTCGGCGGGGTTGGATGAGGCCTGGTTGGATTTTATGGGCCAAGGAAGTGGAAATAGGTGATTTCGGCTCATTTCTTTGGGTGTTAGCCCATGGACTCTAGCGCTGCATGGGGTTCCGGCGCATGATTCTTGAAAAACCATACGAGGGGGTACGCAAGAGGCCCGACAAGAGGTCCATGTTGCCCGGCAGGGTTGGATGAGGCCTGGTTTGATTTTATGGGCCAAGGAAGTGGAAACAGGCGATTTCGGCTCTTTTCTGTGGGTGTTAGCCCACGGATTCTGGCGTTGCATGGGGTTCTGGCGCAAGATTCTAGAAAAACCATACGAGGGGGTCCGCAAGAGGCCCGGCAAGAGGTCCATGTCGCCCGGCGGGGTTGGATAAGGCCAGGTTGGATTTTATGGGCCAAGGAAGTGGAAACAGGCAATTTCGGCTCATTTCTGTGGGTGTTAGCCCCCAGATTCTGGCGCTGCATGGGGTTCCGGCGCAAGATTCTCGAAAACCCATACGAGGCGGTCCGCAAGAGGCCGGCAAGAGGTCCATGTTGCTCGGCGGGGTTGGATAAGGCCTGGTTGGATTTTATGGGCCAAGGAAGTGGAAATAGGTGATTTCGGCTCATTTCTTTGGGTGTTAGCCCATGGATTCTAGCGCTGCATGGGGTTCCGGCGCATGATTCTTGAAAAACCATACGAGGGGGTCCGCAAGAGGCCCGGAAAGAGGTCCATGTTGCCCGGCGGGGTTGGATGAGGCCTGGTTGGATTTTATGGGCCAAGGAAGTGGAAACAAGCGATTTCGGCTCATTTCTGTGGGTGTTAGCCCATGGATTCTGGCGCTGCATGGGGTTCCGGCGCAAGATTTTTGAATAACCATACGAGGGGGTCCGCAAGAGGCCCTTGAAGAGGTCCATGTTGCCCGGCGGGGTTGGATGAGGCCTGGTTGGATTTTATGGGCCAAGGAAGTGGAAACAAGCGATTTCGGCTCATTTCTGTGGGTGTTAGCCCACGGATTCTGGCGCTGCATGGGGTTCCGGCGCAAGATTCTCGAAAACCCATACGAGGCGGTCCGCAAGAGGCCCGGCAAGAGGTCCATGTTGCTTGGCGGGGTTGGATGAGGCCTGGATGGATTTTATGGGCCAAGGAAGTGGAAATAGGCGATTTCGGCTCATTTTTGTGGGTGTTAGGCCACGGATTCTGGCGCTGCATGGGGTTCCGACGCAAGATTCTCGAAAAACCATACGAGGAGGTCCGCAAGAGGCTCGGCAAGAGGTCCATGTCATCCGGCGGGGTTGGATGAGGCCTGGTTGGATTTTATGGGCCAAGGAAGTGGAAACAGGCGATTTCGGCTCATTTCTATGGGTGTTAGGCCACGGATTCTGGCGCTGCATGGGGTTCCAGCGCAAGATTCTCGAAAACCCATACGAGGGGGGTCCGCAAGAGGCTCGGCAAGAGGTCCATGTTGCTTGGCGGGGTTGGATGAGGCCTGGTTGGATTTTAAGGGCCAAGGAAGTGGAAACAGGCGATTTCGACTCATTTCTGTGGGTGTTAGCCCACGGATTCTGGCGCTGCTTGGGGTTCCGGCGCAAGATTCTAGAAAAACCATACGAGGTGGTCCGCAAGAGGCCCGTGAAGAGGTCCATGTTGCCCGGAGGGGTTGGATGAGGCCTGGTAGGATTTTATGGGCCAAGGAAGTGGAAACAGGCGATTTCGGCTCATTTCTGTGGGTGTTAGCCCACGGATTCTGGCGCTGCATGGGGTTCCGGCGCAAGATTCTCGAAAAACCATACGAGGGGGTCCGCAAGAGGCCCGTGAAGAGGTCCATGTTGCCCGGCGGGGTTGGATGAGGCCTGGTTGGATTTTATGGGCCAAGGAAGTGGAAACTGGCGATTTCGGCTCATTTCTGTGGGTGTTAGCCCACGGATTCTGGCGCTGCATTGGGTTCCGGTGCAAGATTCTCAAAAAACCATACGAGGGGGTCCGCAAGAGGCCCGACAAGAGGTCCATGTCGCCCGGCGGGGTTGGATGAGGCCTGGTTGGATGTTATTGGCCAAGGAAGTGGAAACAGGCGATTTCGGCTCATTTCTGTGGGTGTTAGCCCACGGATTCTGGCGCTGCATGGGGTCCCGGCGCAAGATTCTCAAAAAACCATACGAGGGGGACTGCAAGAGGCCCAGCAAGAGGTCCATGTCGCCCGGCGGGGTTAGATAAGGCCTGGTTGGATTTTATGGGCCAAGGAAGTGGAAAAAGGCGATTTCGGCTCATTTCTGTGGGTGTTAGCCCACGGATTCTGGCGCTGCATGGGATTCCGGTGCAAGATTCTCGAAACACCATACGAGGGGGTCCGCAAGAGGCCCGTGAAGAGGTCCATGTTGCCCAGCGGGGTTGGATGAGGCCTGGTTGGATTTTATGGGCCAAGGAAGTGGAAACAGGCGATTTCGGCTCATTTCTGTGGGTGTTAGCCCACGGATTCTGGCGCTGCATGGGGTTCCGGCGCACGATTCTCGAAAAACCATACGATGGGGTCCGCAAGAGGCCCGGCAAGAGGTCCATGTTGCCCGGCGGGGTTGGATGAGGCCTGGTTGGATTTTATGGGCCAAGGAAGTGGAAACAGGCGATTTCGGCTCATTTCTGTGGGTGTTAGCCCACGGATTCTGGCGCTGCATGGGGTTCCAGCGCAAGATTCTCGAAAAACCATATGAGGGGGTTCGCAAGAGGCCCGGCAAGAGGTCCATGTCGCCCGGCGGGGTTGGATGAGGCCAGGTTGGATTTTATGAGCCAAGGAAGTGGAAACAGGCAATTTCGGCTCATTTATGTGGGTGTTAGCCCACGGATTCTGGCGCTGCATGGGGTTCTGGCGCAAGATTCTCGAAAAACCATACGAGGGGGTCCGCAAGAGGCCGGGCAAGAGTTCCATGTCGCCCGCCGGGGTCGGATGAGGCCTGGTTGGAATTTATGGGCCAAGGAAGTGGAAACAGGCGATTTCGGCTCATTTCTGTGGGTGTTAGCCCACGGATTCTGGCGCTGCATGGGGTTCCGGCGCAAGATTCTCGAAAAACCATACGAGGGGGTCCGCAAGAGGCCCGACAAGAGGTCCATGTTGCCCGGCGGGGTTGGATGAGGCCTAGTTTGATTTTATGGGCTACGAAAGTGGAAACAGGCGATTTCGGCTCATTTCTGTGGATGTTAGCCCACGGATTCTGGCGCTGCATGGGGTTCCGGCGCAAGATTCTCGAAAAACCATACAAGGGGGTCCGCAAGAGGCCTGTGAAGAGGTCCATGTTGCCCGGCGGGGTTGGATGAGGCCTGGTTGGATTTTATGGGCCAAGGAAGTGGAAACAGGCGATTTCGGCTCATTTCTGTGGGTGTTAGCCACGGATTCTGGCGCTGCATGGGGTTCCGGCGCAACATTCTCGAAAAACCATATGAGGGGGTCCGCAGGAGGCCCGACAAGAGGTCCATGTCACCCGGTGGGGTTTAATGAGGCCTGGTTTGATTTTATGGGCCAAGGATGTGGAAACAGGCGATTTCGGCTCATTTATGTGGGTGTTAGCCCACGGATTCTGGCGCTGCATGGGGTTCCGGCGAAAGATTCTCAAAAAACCATACGAGGGGGTCCGCAAGAGGCCCGGCAAGAGGTCCATGTTGCCCGGCGGGGTTGGATGAGGCCTGGTTGGATTTTATGGGCCAAGGAAGTGGAAACAGGCGATTTCGGCTCATTTCTGTGGTTGTAAGCCCACAGATTCTGGCGCTGCATGGGGTTCCGGTGCAAGATTCTCGAAAACCCGTACGAGGGGGTCCGCAAGAGGCCCGACAAGAGGTCCATGTCGCCCGGCGGGGTTGGATGAAGCCTTGTTGGATTTTATGGGCCAAGGAAGTGGAAACAGGCGATTTCGGCTCATTTCTGTGGGTGTTAGCCCACGGATTCTGGCGCTGCATGGGGATCCGGCGCAAGATTCTCGAAAAACCATACGAGGGGACTGCAAGAGGCCCGGCAAGAGGTCCATGTCGTCCGGCGGGGTTAGATAAGGCCTGGTTGGATTTTATGGGCCAAGGAACTGGAAAAAGGCGATTTCGGCTCATTTCTGTGGGTGTAGCCCACGGATTCTGGCGCTGCATGGGGTTCCGGTGCAAGATTCTCTAAACACCATACGAGGGGGTCCGCAAGAGGCCCGTGAAGAGGTCCATGTTGCCCGGCGGGGTTGGATGAGGCTTGGTTGAATTTTATGGGCCAAGGAAGTGGAAACAGGCGATTTCGGCTCATTTCTGTGGGTGTTAGCCCACGGATTCTGGCGCTGCATTGGGTTCCGGCGCACGATTCTCGAAAAACCATACGATGGGGTCCGCAAGAAACCCGGCAAGAGGTCCATGTTTCGCGGCGGGGTTGGATGAGGCCTGGTTGGATTTTATGGGCCAAGGAAGTGGAAACAGGCGATTTCGGCTCATTTCTGTGGGTGTTAACCCACGGATTCTGGCGCTGCATGGGGTTCCAGCGCAAGATTCTCGAAAAACTATATGAGGGGGTTTGCAAGAGGCCCGTGAAGAGGTCCATGTTGCTTGGCGGGGTTGGATGAGGCCTGGTTGGATTTTATGGGCCAAGGAAGTGGAAACAGGCGATTTCGGCTCATTTCTGTGGGTGTTAGCCCACGGATTCTGGCGCTGCATGGGGTTCCAGCGCAAGATTCTCGAAAAACCATACGAGGGGGTCCGCAATAGGCCGGGCAAGAGGTCCATGTCGCCCGCCGGGGTTGGATGAGGCCTGGTTGGATTTTATGGGCCAAGGAAGTGGAAACAGGCGATTTCGGCTCATTTCTGTGGGTGTTAGCCCACGAATTCTGGCGCTGCATGGGGTTCCGGTGCAAGATTCTCGAAAAAACATACGAGGGGGTCCGCAAGAGGCCCGACAAGAGGTCCATGTTGCCCGACGGGGTTGGATGAGGCCTGGTTTGATTTTATGGGCTACGGAAGTGCAAACAGGCGATTTCGGCTCATTTCTGTGGATGTTAGCCCACGGATTCTGGCGCTGCATGGGGTTCCGGCGCAAGATTCTCGAAAAACCATACAAAGGGGTCCGCAAGAGGCCCGTGAAGAGGTCCATGTTGCCCGGCGGGGTTGGATGAGGCCTGGTTGGATTTTATGGGCCAAGGAAGTGGAAACAGGCGATTTCGGCTCATTTCTGTGGGTGTTAGCCCACGGATTCTGGCGCTGCATGGGGTTCCAGCGCAAGATTCTCGAAAAACTATATGAGGGGGTTTGCAAGAGGCCCGTGAAGAGGTCCATGTTGCTTGGCGGGGTTGAATGAGGCCTGGTTGGATTTTATGGGCCAAGGAAGTGGAAACAGGCGATTTCGGCTCATTTCTGTGGGTGTTAGCCCACGGATTCTGGCGCTGCATGGGGTTCCAGCGCAAGATTCTCGAAAAACCATACGAGGGGGTCCGCAAGAGGCCGGGCAAGAGGTCCATGTCGCCCGCCGGGGTTGGATGAGGCCTGGTTGGATTTTATGGGCCAAGGAAGTGGAAACAGGCGATTTCGGCTCATTTCTGTGGGTGTTAGCCCACGGATTCTGGCGCTGCATGGGGTTCCGGCGCAACATTCTCGAAAAACCATACGAGGGGGTCCGCAAGAGGCCCGGCAAGAGGTCCATGTCGCCCGGTGGGGTTTGATAAGGCCTGGTTGGATTTTATGGGCCAAGGATGTGGAAACAGGTGATTTCGGCTCATTTCTGTGGGTGTTAGCCCACGGATTCTGGCGCTGCATGGGGTTCTGGCGCAAGATTCTCAAAAAACCATACGAGGGGGTCCGCAAGAGGCCCGGCAAGAGGTCCATGTTGCCCGGCGGGGTTGGATGAGGCCTGGTTGGATTTTATGGGCCAAGGAAGTGGAAACAGGCGATTTCGGCTCATTTCTGTGGGTGTTAGCCCATGGATTCTGGCGCTGCATGGGGTTCCAGCGCACGATTCTCGAAAAACCATACGATGGGGTCCGCAAGAGGCCCGGCAAGAGGTCCATGTTGCCCGGCGGGGTTGGATGAGGCCTGGTTGGATTTTATGGGCCAAGGAAGTGGAAACAGGCGATTTCGGCTCATTTCTGTGGGTGTTAGCCCACGGATTCTGGCGCTGCATGGGGTTCCAGCGCAAGATTCTCGAAAAACCATATGAGGGGGTTTGCAAGAGGCCCGGCAAGAGGTCCATGTTGCCCGGCGGGGTTGGATGAGGCCAGGTTGGATTTTATGGGCCAAGGAAGTGGAAACAGGCGATTTCGGCTCATTTCTGTGGGTGTTAGCCCACGGATTCTGGCGCTGCATGGGGTTCCGGCGCAAGATTCTCAAAAAACCATACGAGGGGCTCCGCAAGAGGCCGGGCAAGAGGACCATGTCGCCCGCCGGGGTTGGATGAGGCCTGGTTGGATTTTATGGGCCAAGGAAGTGGAAACAGGCGATTTCGGCTCATTTCTGTGGGTGTTAGCCCACGAATTCTGGCGCTGCATAGGGTTTCGGCGCAATATTCTGGTAAAACCAAACGAGGGGGTCCGCAAGAGGCCCGGCAAGAGGTCCATGTCACCCGGCGGGTTTGGAGGAGGCCTGGTTGGATTTTATGGGCCAAGGAAGCGAAAACAGGCGATTTCGGCTCATTTCTTTGGGTGTTAGCCCACGGATTCTGGCGCTGCATGGGGTTCCGGCGCAAGATTCTTGAAAAACCATATGAGGGGGTCTTCAAGAGGCCCATGAAGAGTTCCATGTTGCCCGGCGGGGTTGGAGGAGGCCTGGTTGGATTTTATGGGCCAAGGAAGTGGAAACAGGCGATTTCGGCTCATTTCTATGGGTGTTAGCCCACGAATTCTGGCGCTGCATGGGGTTCCGGCCAAGATTCTTGAAAAACCATACGAGGGGGTCCGCAAGAGGCCCGGAAAGAGGTCCATGTCGCCCGGTGGGGTTGGATGAGGCCTGGTTGGATTTTATGGGCCAAGGAAGTGGAAACAGGCGATTTCGGCTCATTTCTGTGGGTGTTAGCCCACGGATTCTGGCGCTGCATGGGTTTCTGACGCAAGATTCTCGAAAAACATACGAGGGGGTCCGCAAGAGGCCCGGCAAGAGGTCCAGGTCACCCGGGGGGGTTGGATGAAACCTGGTTGGATTTTATGGGCCAAGGAAGTGGAAACAAGCGATTTCGGCTCATTTCTGTGGGTGTTAGCCCACGGATTCTGGCGCTGCATGGGGTTCCAGCGCAAGATTCTCGAAAAACCATATGAGGGGGTTTGCAAGAGGCCCGTGAAGAGGTCCATGTCGCCCGGCGGGGTTGGATGAGGCCAGGTTGGATTTTATGGGCCAAGGAAGTGGAAACAGGCGATTTCGGCTCATTTCTGTGGGTGTTAGCCCACGGATTCTGGCGCTGCATGGGGTTCCGGTGCAAGATTCTCGAAAAACCATACGAGGGGGTCCGCAAGAGGCCGGGCAAGAGGTCCATGTCGCCCGCCGGGGTTGGATGAGGCCTGGTTGGATTTTATGGGCCAAGGAAGTGGAAACAGGCGATTTCGGCTCATTTCTGTGGGTGTTAGCCCACGAATTCTGGCGCTGCATAGGGTTTCGGTGCAAGATTCTGGAAAAACCAAACAAGGGGGTCCGCAAGAGGCCCGACAAGAGGTCCATGTCACCCGGCGGGTTTGGATGAGGCCTGGCTGGATTTTATGGGCCAAGGAAGCGGAAACAGGCGATTTCGGCTCATTTCTTTGGGTGTTAGCCCACGAATTCTGGCGCTGCATGGGGTTCCGGCGCAAGATTCTCGAAAAACCATACAAAGGGGTCCGCAAGAGGCCCGTGAAGAGGTCCATGTTGCCCGGCGGGGTTGGATGAGGCCTGGTTGGATTTTATGGGCCAAGGAAGTGGAAACAGGCGATTTCGGCTCATTTCTGTGGGTGTTAGCCCACGGATTCTGGCGCTGCATGGGGTTCCAGCGCAAGATTCTCGAAAAACTATATGAGGGGGTTTGCAAGAGGCCCGTGAAGAGGTCCATGTTGCTTGGCGGGGTTGGATGAGGCCTGGTTGGATTTTATGGGCCAAGGAAGGTGAAACAGGCGATTTCGGCTCATTTCTGTGGGTGTTAGCCCACGGATTCTGGCGCTGCATGGGGTTCCAGCGCAAGATTCTCGAAAAACCATACGAGGGGGTCCGCAAGAGGCCGGGCAAGAGGTCCATGTCGCCCGCCGGGGTTGGATGAGGCCTGGTTGGATTTTATGGGCCAAGGAAGTGGAAACAGGCGATTTCGGCTCATTTCTGTGGGTGTTAGCCCACGGATTCTGGCGCTGCATGGGGTTCCGGCGCAACATTCTCGAAAAACCATACGAGGGGGTCCGCAAGAGGCCCGGCAAGAGGTCCATGTCGCCCGGTGGGGTTTGATAAGGCCTGGTTGGATTTTATGGGCCAAGGATGTGGAAACAGGTGATTTCGGCTCATTTCTGTGGGTGTTAGCCCACGGATTCTGGCGCTGCATGGGGTTCCGGCGCAAGATTCTCGAAAAACCATACGAGGGGGTCCGCAAGAGGCCCGGCAAGAGGTCCATGTTGCCCGGCGGGGTTGGATGAGGCCTGGTTGGATTTTATGGGCCAAGGAAGTGGAAACAGGCGATTTCGGCTCATTTCTGTGGGTGTTAGCCCATGGATTCTGGCGCTGCATGGGGTTCCGGCGCACGATTCTCGAAAAACCATACGATGGGGTCCGCAAGAGGCCCGGCAAGAGGTCCATGTTGCCCGGCGGGGTTGGATGAGGCCTGGTTGGATTTTATGGGCCAAGGAAGTGGAAACAGGCGATTTCGGCTCATTTCTGTGGGTGTTAGCCCACGGATTCTGGCGCTGCATGGGGTTCCAGCGCAAGATTCTCGAAAAACCATATGAGAGGGTTTGCAAGAGGCCCGGCAAGAGGTCCATGTTGCCCGGCGGGGTTGGATGAGGCCAGGTTGGATTTTATGGGCCAAGGAAGTGGAAACAGGCGATTTCGGCTCATTTCTGTGGGTGTTAGCCCACGGATTCTGGCGCTGCATGGGGTTCCGGCGCAAGATTCTCAAAAAACCATACGAGGGGGTCCGCAAGAGGCCGGGCAAGAGGACCATGTCGCCCGCCGGGGTTGGATGAGGCCTGGTTGGATTTTATGGGCCAAGGAAGTGGAAACAGGCGATTTCGGCTCATTTCTGTGGGTGTTAGCCCACGAATTCTGGCGCTGCATAGGGTTTCGGCGCAATATTCTGGTAAAACCAAACGAGGGGGTCCGCAAGAGGCCCGGCAAGAGGTCCATGTCACCCGGCGGGTTTGGAGGAGGCCTGGTTGGATTTTATGGGCCAAGGAAGCGAAAACAGGCGATTTCGGCTCATTTCTTTGGGTGTTAGCCCACGGATTCTGGCGCTGCATGGGGTTCCGGCGCAAGATTCTTGAAAAACCATATGAGGGGGTCTTCAAGAGGCCCATGAAGAGTTCCATGTTGCCCGGCGGGGTTGGAGGAGGCCTGGTTGGATTTTATGGGCCAAGGAAGTGGAAACAGGCGATTTCGGCTCATTTCTATGGGTGTTAGCCCACGAATTCTGGCGCTGCATGGGGTTCCGGTGCAAGATTCTCGAAAAACCATACGAGGGGGTCCGCAAGAGGCCGGGCAAGAGGTCCATGTCGCCCGCCGGGGTTGGATGAGGCCTGGTTGGATTTTATGGGCCAAGGAAGTGGAAACAGGCGATTTCGGCTCATTTCTGTGGGTGTTAGCCCACGAATTCTGGCGCTGCATAGGGTTTCGGCGCAAGATTCTGGAAAAACCAAACGAGGGGGTCCGCAAGAGGCCCGGCAAGAGGTCCATGTCACCCGGCGGGTTTGGAGGAGGCCTGGCTGGATTTTATGGGCCAAGGAAGCGGAAACAGGCGATTTCGGCTCATTTCTTTGGGTGTTAGCCCACGGATTCTGGCGCTGCATGGGGTTCCGGCGCAAGATTCTTGAAAAACCATATGAGGGGGTCTTCAAGAGGCCCATGAAGAGTTCCATGTTGCCCGGCGGGGTTGGAGGAGGCCTGGTTGGATTTTATGGGCCAAGGAAGTGGAAACAGGCGATTTCGGCTCATTTCTATGGGTGTTAGCCCACGAATTCTGGCGCTGCATGGGGTTCCGGCCAAGATTCTCGAAAAACCATACGAGGGGGTCCGCAAGAGGCCCGGAAAGAGGTCCATGTCGCCCGGTGGGGTTGGATGAGGCCTGGTTGGATTTTATGGGCCAAGGAAGTGGAAACAGGCGATTTCGGCTCATTTCTGTGGGTGTTAGCCCACGGATTCTGGCGCTGCATGGGGTTCTGACGCAAGATTCTCGAAAAACATACGAGGGGGTCTGCAAGAGGCCCGGCAAGAGGTCCAGGTCACCCGGGGGGGTTGGATGAAACCTGGTTGGATTTTATGGGCCAAGGAAGTTGAAACAGGCGATTTCGGCTCATTTCTGTGGGTGTTAGCCCACGGATTCTGGCGCTGCATGGGGTTTCGGCGCAAGATTCTTTAAAAACCATACGAGGGGGTCCGCAAGAGGCCCGACAAGAGGTCCATGTTTCCCGGCGGGGTTTGATGAGGCCTGGTTGGATTTTATGGGCCAATGAAGTGGAAACAGGCAATTTCGGCTCATTTCTGTGTGTGTTATCCCACGGATTCTGGCGCTGCATGGGGTTCCGGTGCAAGATTCTCGAAAAACCATACGATGGGATCTGCAAGAGGCCCGGCAAGAGGTCCATGTTGCCCGGCGGGGTTGGATGAGACCTGGTTGGATTTTATGGGCCACGGAAGTGGAAACAGGCGATTTCGGCTCATTTCTGTGGGTGTTAGCCCACGGATTCTGGCGCTGCATGGGGTTCCGGCGCAAGATACTCGAAAAACCATACGAGGGGGTCCGTAAGAGGCCCGTGAAGAGGTCCATGTTGCCCGGCGGGGTTGGATGAGGCCTGGTTGGATTTTATGGGCCAAGGAAGTGGAAACAGGCGATTTCGGCTCATTTCTGTGGGTGTTAGCCCACAGATTCTGGTGCTGCATGGGGTTCCAGCGCAAGATTCTCGAAAAAACCATATGAGGGGGTTTGCAAGAGGCCCGGCAAGAGGTCCATGTTGCCCGGCGGGGTTGGATGAGGCCAGGTTGGATTTTATGGGCCAAGGAAGTGGAAACAGGCGATTTCGGCTCATTTCTGTGGGTGTTAGCCCACGGATTCTGGCGCTGCATGGGGTTCCGGCGCAAGATTCTCAAAAAACCATACGAGGGGGTCCGCAAGAGGCCGGGCAAGAGGACCATGTCGCCCGCCGGGGTTGGATGAGGCCTGGTTGGATTTTATGGGCCAAGGAAGTGGAAACAGGCGATTTCGGCTCATTTCTGTGGGTGTTAGCCCACGAATTCTGGCGCTGCATAGGGTTTCGGCGCAATATTCTGGTAAAACCAAACGAGGGGGTCCGCAAGAGGCCCGGCAAGAGGTCCATGTCACCCGGCGGGTTTGGAGGAGGCCTGGTTGGATTTTATGGGCCAAGGAAGCGAAAACAGGCGATTTCGGCTCATTTCTTTGGGTGTTAGCCCACGGATTCTGGCGCTGCATGGGGTTCCGGCGCAAGATTCTTGAAAAACCATATGAGGGGGTCTTCAAGAGGCCCATGAAGAGTTCCATGTTGCCCGGCGGGGTTGGAGGAGGCCTGGTTGGATTTTATGGGCCAAGGAAGTGGAAACAGGCGATTTCGGCTCATTTCTATGGGTGTTAGCCCACGAATTCTGGCGCTGCATGGGGTTCCGGCCAAGATTCTTGAAAAACCATACGAGGGGGTCCGCAAGAGGCCCGGAAAGAGGTCCATGTCGCCCGGTGGGGTTGGATGAGGCCTGGTTGGATTTTATGGGCCAAGGAAGTGGAAACAGGCGATTTCGGCTCATTTCTGTGGGTGTTAGCCCACGGATTCTGGCGCTGCATGGGTTTCTGACGCAAGATTCTCGAAAAACATACGAGGGGGTCCGCAAGAGGCCCGGCAAGAGGTCCAGGTCACCCGGGGGGGTTGGATGAAACCTGGTTGGATTTTTATGGGCCAAGGAAGTGGAAACAAGCGATTTCGGCTCATTTCTGTGGGTGTTAGCCCACGGATTCTGGCGCTGCATGGGGTTCCAGCGCAAGATTCTCGAAAAACCATATGAGGGGGTTTGCAAGAGGCCCGGCAAGAGGTCCATGTCGCCCGGCGGGGTTGGATGAGGCCAGGTTGGATTTTATGGGCCAAGGAAGTGGAAACAGGCGATTTCGGCTCATTTCTGTGGGTGTTAGCCCACGGATTCTGGCGCTGCATGGGGTTCCGGTGCAAGATTCTCGAAAAACCATACGAGGGGGTCCGCAAGAGGCCGGGCAAGAGGTCCATGTCGCCCGCCGGGGTTGGATGAGGCCTGGTTGGATTTTATGGGCCAAGGAAGTGGAAACAGGCGATTTCGGCTCATTTCTGTGGGTGTTAGCCCACGAATTCTGGCGCTGCATAGGTTTCGGCGCAAGATTCTGGAAAAACCAAACGAGGGGGTCCGCAAGAGGCCCGGCAAGAGGTCCATGTCACCCGGCGGGTTTGGAGGAGGCCTGGCTGGATTTTATGGGCAAGGAAGCGGAAACAGGCGATTTCGGCTCATTTCTTTGGGTGTTAGCCCACGGATTCTGGCGCTGCATGGGGTTCCGGCGCAAGATTCTTGAAAAACCATATGAGGGGGTCTTCAAGAGGCCCATGAAGAGTTCCATGTTGCCCGGCGGGGTTGGAGGAGGCCTGGTTGGATTTTATGGGCCAAGGAAGTGGAAACAGGCGATTTCGGCTCATTTCTATGGGTGTTAGCCCACGAATTCTGGCGCTGCATGGGGTTCCGGCCAAGATTCTCGAAAAACCATACGAGGGGGTCCGCAAGAGGCCCGGAAAGAGGTCCATGTCGCCCGGTGGGGTTGGATGAGGCCTGGTTGGATTTTATGGGCCAAGGAAGTGGAAACAGGCGATTTCGGCTCATTTCTGTGGGTGTTAGCCCACGGATTCTGGCGCTGCATGGGGTTCTGACGCAAGATTCTCGAAAAACATACGAGGGGGTCTGCAAGAGGCCCGGCAAGAGGTCCAGGTCACCCGGGGGGGTTGGATGAAACCTGGTTGGATTTTATGGGCCAAGGAAGTTGAAACAGGCGATTTCGGCTCATTTCTGTGGGTGTTAGCCCACGGATTCTGGCGCTGCATGGGGTTTCGGCGCAAGATTCTTTAAAAACCATACGAGGGGGTCCGCAAGAGGCCCGACAAGAGGTCCATGTTTCCCGGCGGGGTTTGATGAGGCCTGGTTGGATTTTATGGGCCAATGAAGTGGAAACAGGCAATTTCGGCTCATTTCTGTGTGTGTTATCCCACGGATTTCTGGCGCTGCATGGGGTTCCGGTGCAAGATTCTCGAAAAACCATACGATGGGATCTGCAAGAGGCCCGGCAAGAGGTCCATGTTGCCCGGCGGGGTTGGATGAGACCTGGTTGGATTTTATGGGCCACGGAAGTGGAAACAGGCGATTTCGGCTCATTTCTGTGGGTGTTAGCCCACGGATTCTGGCGCTGCATGGGGTTCCGGCGCAAGATACTCGAAAAACCATACGAGGGGGTCCGTAAGAGGCCCGTGAAGAGGTCCATGTTGCCCGGCGGGGTTGGATGAGGCCTGGTTGGATTTTATGGGCCAAGGAAGTGGAAACAGGCGATTTCGGCTCATTTCTGTGGGTGTTAGCCCACAGATTCTGGTGCTGCATGGGGTTCCAGCGCAAGATTCTCGAAAAACCATATGAGGGGGTTTGCAAGAGGCCCGGCAAGAGGTCCATGTTGCCCGGCGGGGTTGGATGAGGCCAGGTTGGATTTTATGGCCAAGGAAGTGGAAACAGGCGATTTCGGCTCATTTCTGTGGGTGTTAGCCCACGGATTCTGGCGCTGCATGGGGTTCCGGCGCAAGATTCTCAAAAAACCATACGAGGGGGTCCGCAAGAGGCCGGGCAAGAGGACCATGTCGCCCGCCGGGGTTGGATGAGGCCTGGTTGGATTTTATGGGCCAAGGAAGTGGAAACAGGCGATTTCGGCTCATTTCTGTGGGTGTTAGCCCACGAATTCTGGCGCTGCATAGGGTTTCGGCGCAATATTCTGGTAAAACCAAACGAGGGGGTCCGCAAGAGGCCCGGCAAGAGGTCCATGTCACCCGGCGGGTTTGGAGGGAGGCCTGGTTGGATTTTATGGGCCAAGGAAGCGAAAACAGGCGATTTCGGCTCATTTCTTTGGGTGTTAGCCCACGGATTCTGGCGCTGCATGGGGTTCCGGCGCAAGATTCTTGAAAAACCATATGAGGGGGTCTTCAAGAGGCCCATGAAGAGTTCCATGTTGCCCGGCGGGGTTGGAGGAGGCCTGGTTGGATTTTATGGCCAAGGAAGTGGAAACAGGCGATTTCGGCTCATTTCTATGGGTGTTAGCCCACGAATTCTGGCGCTGCATGGGGTTCCGGCCAAGATTCTTGAAAAACCATACGAGGGGGTCCGCAAGAGGCCCGGAAAGAGGTCCATGTCGCCCGGTGGGTTGGATGAGGCCTGGTTGGATTTTATGGGCCAAGGAAGTGGAAACAGGCGATTTCGGCTCATTTCTGTGGGTGTTAGCCCACGGATTCTGGCGCTGCATGGGTTTCTGACGCAAGATTCTCGAAAAACATACGAGGGGGTCCGCAAGAGGCCCGGCAAGAGGTCCAGGTCACCCGGGGGGGTTGGATGAAACCTGGTTGGATTTTATGGGCCAAGGAAGTGGAAACAAGCGATTTCGGCTCATTTCTGTGGGTGTTAGCCCACGGATTCTGGCGCTGCATGGGGTTCCAGCGCAAGATTCTCGAAAAACCATATGAGGGGGTTTGCAAGAGGCCCGGCAAGAGGTCCATGTCGCCCGGCGGGGTTGGATGAGGCCAGGTTGGATTTATGGGCCAAGGAAGTGGAAACAGGCGATTTCGGCTCATTTCTGTGGGTGTTAGCCCACGGATTCTGGCGCTGCATGGGGTTCCGGTGCAAGATTCTCGAAAAACCATACGAGGGGGTCCGCAAGAGGCCGGGCAAGAGGTCCATGTCGCCCGCCGGGGTTGGATGAGGCCTGGTTGGATTTTATGGGCCAAGGAAGTGGAAACAGGCGATTTCGGCTCATTTCTGTGGGTGTTAGCCCACGAATTCTGGCGCTGCATAGGGTTTCGGCGCAAGATTCTGGAAAAACCAAACGAGGGGGTCCGCAAGAGGCCCGGCAAGAGGTCCATGTCACCCGGCGGGTTTTGGAGGAGGCCTGGTTGGATTTTATGGGCCAAGGAAGCGGAAACAGGCGATTTCGGCTCATTTCTTTGGGTGTTAGCCCACGGATTCTGGCGCTGCATGGGGTTCCGGCGCAAGATTCTTGAAAAACCATATGAGGGGGTCTTCAAGAGGCCCATGAAGAGTTCCATGTTGCCCGGCGGGGTTGGAGGAGGCCTGGTTGGATTTTATGGGCCAAGGAAGTGGAAACAGGCGATTTCGGCTCATTTCTATGGGTGTTAGCCCACGAATTCTGGCGCTGCATGGGGTTCCGGCCAAGATTCTCGAAAAACCATACGAGGGGGTCCGCAAGAGGCCCGGAAAGAGGTCCATGTCGCCCGGTGGGGTTGGATGAGGCCTGGTTGGATTTTATGGGCCAAGGAAGTGGAAACAGGCGATTTCGGCTCATTTCTGTGGGTGTTAGCCCACGGATTCTGGCGCTGCATGGGGTTCTGACGCAAGATTCTCGAAAAACATACGAGGGGGTCCGCAAGAGGCCCGGCAAGAGGTCCAGGTCACCCGGGGGGTTGGATGAAACCTGGTTGGATTTTATGGGCCAAGGAAGTTGAAACAGGCGATTTCGGCTCATTTCGGTGGGTGTTAGCCCACGGATTCTGGCGCTGCATGGGGTTTCGGCGCAAGATTCTTTAAAAACCATACGAGGGGGTCCGCAAGAGGCCCGACAAGAGGTCCATGTTTCCCGGCGGGGTTTGATGAGGCCTGGTTGGATTTTATGGGCCAATGAAGTGGAAACAGGCAATTTCGGCTCATTTCTGTGTGTGTTATCCCACGGATTCTGGCGCTGCATGGGGTTCCGGTGCAAGATTCTCGAAAAACCATACGATGGGATCTGCAAGAGGCCCGGCAAGAGGTCCATGTTGCCCGGCGGGGTTGGATGAGACCTGGTTGGATTTTATGGGCCACGGAAGTGGAAACAGGCGATTTCGGCTCATTTCTGTGGGTGTTAGCCCACGGATTCTGGCGCTGCATGGGGTTCCGGCGCAAGATACTCGAAAAACCATACGAGGGGGTCCGTAAGAGGCCCGTGAAGAGGTCCATGTTGCCCGGCGGGGTTGGATGAGGCCTGGTTGGATTTTATGGGCCAAGGAAGTGGAAACAGGCGATTTCGGCTCATTTCTGTGTGTGTTATCCCACGGATTCTGGTGCTGCATGGGGCTCCGGCGTAAGAAATTCGAAAAACCATACGAGGGGGTCCGAAAGAGGCCCGTGAAGAGGTCCATGTTGCTTGGCGGAGTTGGATGAGGCCTGGTTGGATTTTATGGGCCAAGGAAGTGGAAACAGGCGATTTCGGCTCATTTCTGTGGGTGTTAGCCCACAGATTCTGGTGCTGCATGGGGTTCCGGCGTAAGAAATTCGAAAAACCATACGACGGGGTCCGCAAGAGGCCCGTGAAGAGGTCCATGTTGCCCGGCGGGGTTGGATGAGGCCTGGTTGGATTTTATGGGCCAAGGAAGTGGAAACAGGCGATTTCGGCTCATTTCTGTGGGTGTTAGCCCACGGATTCTGGCGCTGCATGGGGTTCCAGCGCAAGATTCTCGAAAAACCATATGAGGGGGTTTGCAAGAGGCCCGGCAAGAGGTCCATGTCGCCCGGCGGGGTTGGATGAGGCCAGGTTGGATTTTATGGGCCAAGGAAGTGGAAACAGGCGATTTCGGCTCATTTCTGTGGGTGTTAGCCCACGGATTCTGGCGCTGCATGGGGTTCCGGCGCGAGATTCCCGAAAAACCATACGAGGGGGTCCGCAAGAGGCCGGGCAAGAGGTCCATGTCGCCCACCGGGGTTGGATGAGGCCTGGTTGGATTTTATGGGCCAAGGAAGTGGAAACAGGCGATTTCGGCTCAAGGAAGTGGAAACAGGCGATTTCGGCTCATTTCTGTGGGTGTTAGCCCACGGATTCTGGCGCTGCATGGGGTTCCGGCGCAAGATTCTCAAAAAACCATACGAGGGGGTCCGCAAGAGGCCCGGCAAGAGGTCCATGTTGCCCGGCGGGGTTGGATGAGGCCTGGTTGGATTTTATGGGCCAAGGAAGTGGAAACAGGCGATTTCAGCTCATTTCTGTGGGTGTTAGCCCACAGATTCTGGCGCTGCATGGGGTTCCGGCGCAAGATTCTTCAAAACCCATAGGAGGGGGTCCGCAAGAGGCCCGACAAGAGGTCCATGTCGCCCGGCGGGGTTGGATGAGGCCAGGTTGGATTTTATGGGCCAAGGAAGTGGAAACAGGCGATTTTGACTCATTTCTGTGGGTGTTAGCCCACGGATTCTGGCGCTGCATGGGGTTCCGGCGCAAGATTCTCGAAAAACCATACGAGGGGGTCCGCAAGAGGCCGGGCAAGAGGTCCATGTCGCCCGCCGGGGTTGGATGAGGCCTGGTTGGATTTTATGGGCCAAGGAAGTGGAAACAGGCGATTTCGGCTCATTTCTGTAGGTGTTAGCCCACGAATTCTGGCGCTGCATGGGGTTTCGGCGCAAGATTCTCGAAAAACCATACGAGGGGGTCCGCAAGAGGCCCGACAAGAGGTCCATGTTGCCCGGCGGGGTTGGATGAGGCCTGGTTTGATTTTATGGGCTACGGAAGTGGAAACAGGCGATTTCCGCTCATTTCTGTGGACGTTAGCCCACGGATTCTGGCGCTGCATGGGGTTTCGGCGCAAGATTCTCGAAAAACCATACAAAGGGGTCCGCAAGAGGCCCGTGAAGAGGTCCATGTTGCCCGGCGGGGTTGGATGAGGCCTGGTTGGATTTTATGGGCCAAGGAAGTGGAAACAGGCGATTTCGGCTCATTTCTGTGGGTGTTAGCCCATGGATTCTGGCGCAGCATGGGGTTCCGGCGCAAGATTCTTGAAAACCCATACGAGGGGGTCCGCAAGAGGCCCGACAAGAGGTCCATGTCGCCCGGCGGGGTTGGATGAGGCCTGGTTGGATTTTATGGGCCAAGAAAGTGGAAACAGGCGATTTCGGCTCATTTCTGTGGGTGTTAGCCCACGGATTCTGGCGCTGCATGGGGTTCCGGCGCAAGATTCTCAAAAAACCATACGAGGGGGTCCGCAAGAGGCCCGGCAAGAGGTCCATGTTGCCCGGCGGGGTTGGATGAAGCCTGGTTGGATTTTATGGGCCAAGGAAGTGGAAACAGGCGATTTCGGCTCATTTCTGTGGGTGTTAGCCCACAGATTCTGGCGCTGCATGGGGTTCCGGCGCAAGATTCTTCAAAACCCATAGGAGGGGGTCCGCAAGAGGCCCGACAAGAGGTCCATGTCGCCCGGCGGGGTTTGATGAGGCCTGGTTGGATTTTATGGGCCAATGAAGTGGAAACAGGCAATTTCGGCTCATTTCTGTGTGTGTTATCCCACGGATTCTGGCGCTGCATGGGGTTCCGGTGCAAGATTCTCGAAAAACCATACGATGGGATCTGCAAGAGGCCCGGCAAGAGGTCCATGTTGCCCGGCGGGGTTGGATGAGACCTGGTTGGATTTTATGGGCCACGGAAGTGGAAACAGGCGATTTCGGCTCATTTCTGTGGGTGTTAGCCCACGGATTCTGGCGCTGCATGGGGTTCCGGCGCAAGATACTCGAAAAACCATACGAGGGGGTCCGTAAGAGGCCCGTGAAGAGGTCCATGTTGCCCGGCGGGGTTGGATGAGGCCTGGTTGGATTTTATGGGCCAAGGAAGTGGAAACAGGCGATTTCGGCTCATTTCTGTGTGTGTTATCCCACGGATTCTGGTGCTGCATGGGGCTCCGGCGTAAGAAATTCGAAAAACCATACGAGATGGTCCGAAAGAGGCCCGTGAAGAGGTCCATGTTGCTTGGCGGAGTTGGATGAGGCCTGGTTGGATTTTATGGGCCAAGGAAGTGGAAACAGGCGATTTCGGCTCATTTCTGTGGGTGTTAGCCCACAGATTCTGGTGCTGCATGGGGTTCCGGCGTAAGAAATTCGAAAAACCATACGACGGGGTCCGCAAGAGGCCCGTGAAGAGGTCCATGTTGCCCGGCGGGGTTGGATGAGGCCTGGTTGGATTTTATGGGCCAAGGAAGTGGAAACAGGCGATTTCGGCTCATTTCTGTGGGTGTTAGCCCACGGATTCTGGCGCTGCATGGGGTTCCAGCGCAAGATTCTCGAAAAACCATATGAGGGGGTTTGCAAGAGGCCCGGCAAGAGGTCCATGTCGCCCGGCGGGGTTGGATGAGGCCAGGTTGGATTTTATGGGCCAAGGAAGTGGAAACAGGCGATTTCGGCTCATTTCTGTGGGTGTTAGCCCACGGATTCTGGCGCTGCATGGGGTTCCGGCGCGAGATTCCCGAAAAACCATACGAGGGGGTCCGCAAGAGGCCGGGCAAGAGGTCCATGTCGCCCACCGGGGTTGGATGAGGCCTGGTTGGATTTTATGGGCCAAGGAAGTGGAAACAGGCGATTTCGGCTCAAGGAAGTGGAAACAGGCGATTTCGGCTCATTTCTGTGGGTGTTAGCCCACGGATTCTGGCGCTGCATGGGGTTCCGGCGCAAGATTCTCAAAAAACCATACGAGGGGGTCCGCAAGAGGCCCGGCAAGAGGTCCATGTTGCCCGGCGGGGTTGGATGAGGCCTGGTTGGATTTTATGGGCCAAGGAAGTGGAAACAGGCGATTTCAGCTCATTTCTGTGGGTGTTAGCCCACAGATTCTGGCGCTGCATGGGGTTCCGGCGCAAGATTCTTCAAAACCCATAGGAGGGGGTCCGCAAGAGGCCCGACAAGAGGTCCATGTCGCCCGGCGGGGTTGGATGAGGCCAGGTTGGATTTTATGGGCCAAGGAAGTGGAAACAGGCGATTTTGACTCATTTCTGTGGGTGTTAGCCCACGGATTCTGGCGCTGCATGGGGTTCCGGCGCAAGATTCTCAAAAAACCATACGAGGGGGTCCGCAAGAGGCCGGGCAAGAGGTCCATGTCGCCCGCCGGGGTTGGATGAGGCCTGGTTGGATTTTATGGGCCAAGGAAGTGGAAACAGGCGATTTCGGCTCATTTCTGTAGGTGTTAGCCCACGAATTCTGGCGCTGCATGGGGTTTCGGCGCAAGATTCTCGAAAAACCATACGAGGGGGTCCGCAAGAGGCCCGACAAGAGGTCCATGTTGCCCGGCGGGGTTGGATGAGGCCTGGTTTGATTTTATGGGCTACGGAAGTGGAAACAGGCGATTTCCGCTCATTTCTGTGGACGTTAGCCCACGGATTCTGGCGCTGCATGGGGTTTCGGCGCAAGATTCTCGAAAAACCATACAAAGGGGTCCGCAAGAGGCCCGTGAAGAGGTCCATGTTGCCCGGCGGGGTTGGATGAGGCCTGGTTGGATTTTATGGGCCAAGGAAGTGGAAACAGGCGATTTCGGCTCATTTCTGTGGGTGTTAGCCCATGGATTCTGGCGCAGCATGGGGTTCCGGCGCAAGATTCTTGAAAACCCATACGAGGGGGTCCGCAAGAGGCCCGACAAGAGGTCCATGTCGCCCGGCGGGGTTGGATGAGGCCTGGTTGGATTTTATGGGCCAAGAAAGTGGAAACAGGCGATTTCGGCTCATTTCTGTGGGTGTTAGCCCACGGATTCTGGCGCTGCATGGGGTTCCGGCGCAAGATTCTCAAAAAACCATACGAGGGGGTCCGCAAGAGGCCCGGCAAGAGGTCCATGTTGCCCGGCGGGGTTGGATGAGGCCTGGTTGGATTTTATGGGCCAAGGAAGTGGAAACAGGCGATTTCGGCTCATTTCTGTGGGTGTTAGCCCACAGATTCTGGCGCTGCATGGGGTTCCGGCGCAAGATTCTTCAAAACCCATAGGAGGGGGTCCGCAAGAGGCCCGACAAGAGGTCCATGTCGCCCGGCGGGGTTGGATGAGGCCTGGTTGGATTTTATGGGCCAAGGAAGTGGAAACAGGCGATTTCGGCTCATTTCTGTGGGTGTTAGCCCACGGATTCTGGCGCTGCATGGGGTTCCGGCGCAAGATTCTCGAAAAACCATACGAGGGGGACTGCAAGAGGCCCGGCAAGAGGTCCATGTCGCCCGGCGGGGTTAGATAAGGCCTGGTTGGATTTTATGGGCCAAGGAAGTGGAATAAGGCGATTTCGGCTCATTTCTGTGGGTGTTAGCCCACGGATTCTGGCGTTGCATGGGGTTCCGATGCAAGATTCTCGAAACACCATATGAGGGGGTCCGCAAGAGGCCCGTGAAGAGGTCCATGTTGCCCGGTGGGGTTGGATGAGGCCTGGTTGGATTTTATGGGCCAAGGAAGTGGAAACAGGCGATTTCGGCTCATTTCTGTGGGTGTTAGCCCACGGATTCTGGCGCTGCATGGGGTTCCGGCGCACGATTCTCGAAAAACCATACGATGGGGTCCGCAAGAGGCCCGGCAAGAGGTCCATGTTGCCCGGCGGGGTGGGATGAGGCCTTGTTGGATTTTATGGGCCAAGGAAGTGGAAACAGGCGATTTCGGCTCATTTCTGTGGGTGTTAGCCCACGGATTCTGGCGCTGCATGGGGTTCTAGCGCAAGATTCTCGAAAAACCATATGAGGGGGTTTGCAAGAGGCCCGGCAAGAGGTCCATGTCGCCCGGCGGGGTTGGATGAGGCAGGGTTGGATTTTATGGGCCATGGAAGTGGAAACAGGCGATTTCGGCTCATTTCTGTGGGTGTTAGCCCACGGATTCTGGCGCTGCATGGGGTTCCGGCGCAAGATTCTCGATAAACCATACGAGGGGGTCCGCAAGAGGCCGGGCAAGAGGTCCATGTTGCCCGCTGGGGTTGGATGAGGCCTGGTTGGATTTTATGGGCCAAGGAAGTGGAAACAGGCGATTTCGGCTCATTTCTGTGGGTGTTAGCCCACGAATTCTGGCGGTGCATGGGGTTCCGGCGCAAGATTCTCGAAAAACCATACGAGAGGGTACGCAAGAGGCCCGACAAGAGGTCCATGTTGCCCGGCGGGGTTAGATGAGGCCTGGTTTGATTTTATGGGCTACGGAAGTAGAAACAGGAGATTTCGGCTCATTTCTGTGGATGTTAGCCCACGGATTCTGGCGCTGCATAGGGTTCTGGTGCAAGATTCTCGAAAAACCATACAAGGGGGTCCGCAAGAGGCCCGTGAAGAGGTCCATGTTGCCCGGCGGGGTTGGATGAGGCCTGGTTGGATTTTCTGAGCCAAGGAAGTGGAAACAGGCGATTTCGGCTCATTTCTGTGGGTATTAGCCCACGGATTCTGGCGCTGCATGGGGTTCCGGCGCAAGATTCTCGAAAAACCATATGAGGGTGTCCGCAAGAGGCCCGGCAAGAGGTCCATGTCGCCCGGAGGGGTTGGATGAGGCCTGGTTGGATTTTATGGGCCAAGGAACTGGAAACAAGCGATTTCGGCTCATTTCTATGGTTGTTAGCCCACGGATTCTGGCGCTGCATGGGGTTCCGGCGCAAGATTCTCGAAAAAACATACGAGGGGGTCCGTAAGAGGCCCGGCAAGAGGTCCATGTCGCTCGGCGGGGTTGGATGAGGCCTGGTTGGATTTTATGGGCCAAGGAAGTGGAAACAGGCGATTTCGGCTCATTTCTGTGGGTGTTAGCCCACGGATTTTGGCGCTGCATGGGGTTCCAGCGCAAGATTCTCGAAAAACCATACGAGGGGGTCCGAAAGAGGCCCGGCAAGAGGTCCATGTCACCCGGAGGGGTTGGATGAGGCCTAATTGGATTTTATGGGCCAAGGAAGTGGAAACAGGCGTTTTCGGCTCATTTCTGTGGGTGTTAGCCCACGGATTCTGGCGCTGCATGGGGTTCCGGCGCGAGATTCTCGAAAAACCATACGAGGGGGTCCGCAAGAGGCCGGGCAAGAGGTCCATGTCGCCCGCCGGGGTTGGATGAGGCCTGGTTGGATTTTATGGGCCAAGGAAGTGGAAACAGGCGATTTCGGCTCAAGGAAGTGGAAACAGGCGATTTCGGCTCATTTCTGTGGGTGTTAGCCCACGGATTCTGGCGCTGCATGGGGTTCCGGCGCAAGATTCTCAAAAACCCATACGAGGGGGTCCGCAAGAGGCCCGGCAAGAGGTCCATGTTGCCCGGCGGGGTTGGATGAGGCCTGGTTGGATTTTATGGGCCAAGGAAGTGGAAACAGGCGATTTCGGCTCATTTCTGTGGGTGTTAGCCCACAGATTCTGGCGCTGCATGGGGTTCCGGCGCAAGATTCTTCAAAACCCATAGGAGGGGGTCCGCAAGAGGCCCGACAAGAGGTCCATGTCGCCCGGCGGGGTTGGATGAGGCCTGGTTGGATTTTATGGGCCAAGGAAGTGGAAACAGGCGATTTCGGCTCATTTCTGTGGGTGTTAGCCCACGGATTCTAGCGCTGCATGGGGTTCTGGCGCACGATTCTCGAAAAACCATACGGTGGGGTCCGCAAGAGGCCTCGGCAAGAGGTCCATGTTGCCCGGCGGGGTTGGATGAGGCCTGGTTGGATTTTATGGGCCAAGGAAGTAGAAACAGGCGATTTCGGCTCATTTCTGTGGGGGTTAGCCCACGGATTCTGGCGCTGCATGGGGTTCCAGCGCAAGATTCTCGAAAAACCATATGAGGGGGTTTGCAAGAGGCCCGGCAAGAGGTCCATGTCGCCCGGCGGGGTTGGATGAGGCCAGGTTGGATTTTATGGGCCAAGGAAGTGGAAACAGGCGATTTTGACTCATTTCTGTGGGTGTTAGCCCACGGATTCTGGCGCTGCATGGGGTTCCGGCGCATGATTCTCGAAAAACCATACGAGGGGGTCCGCAAGAGGCCGGGCAAGAGGTCCATGTCGCCCGCCGGGGTTGGATGAGGCCTGGTTGGATTTTATGGGCCAAGGAAGTGGAAACAGGCGATTTCGGCTCATTTCTGTAGGTGTTAGCCCACGAATTCTGGCGCTGCATGGGGTTTCGGCGCAAGATTCTCGAAAAACCATACGAGGGGGTCCGCAAGAGGCCCAACAAGAGGTCCATGTTGCCCGGCGGGGTTGGATGAGGCCTGGTTTGATTTTATGGGCTACGGAAGTGGAAACAGGCGATTTCCGCTCATTTCTGTGGACGTTAGCCCACGGATTCTGGCGCTGCATGGGGTTTCGGCGCAAGATTCTCGAAAAACCATACAAAGGGGTCCGCAAGAGGCCCGTGAAGAGGTCCATGTTGCCCGGCGGGGTTGGATGAGGCCTGGTTGGATTTTATGGGCCAAGGAAGTGGAAACAGGCGATTTCGGCTCATTTCTGTAGGTGTTAGCCCACGGATTCTGGCGCAGCATGGGGTTCCGGCGCAAGATTCTTGAAAACCCATACGAGGGGGTCCGCAAGAGGCCCGACAAGAGGTCCATGTCGCCCGGCGGGGTTGGATGAGGCCTGGTTGGATTTTATGGGCCAAGAAAGTGGAAACAGGCGATTTCGGCTCATTTCTGTGGGTGTTAGCCCACGGATTCTGGCGCTGCATGGGGTTCCGGCGCAAGATTCTCAAAAAACCATACGAGGGGGTCCGCAAGAGGCCCGGCAAGAGGTCCATGTTGCCCGGCGGGGTTGGATGAGGCCTGGTTGGATTTTATGGGCCAAGGAAGTGGAAACAGGCGATTTCGGCTCATTTCTGTGGGTGTTAGCCCACAGATTCTGGCGCTGCATGGGGTTCCGGCGCAAGATTCTTCAAAACCCATAGGAGGGGGTCCGCAAGAGGCCCGACAAGAGGTCCATGTCGCCCGGCGGGGTTGGATGAGGCCTGGTTGGATTTTATGGGCCAAGGAAGTGGAAACAGGCGATTTCGGCTCATTTCTGTGGGTGTTAGCCCATGGATTCTGGCGCTGCATGGGGTTCCGGCGCAAGATTCTCGAAAAACCATACGAGGGGGACTGCAAGAGGCCCGGCAAGAGGTCCATGTCGCCCGGCGGGGTTAGATAAGGCCTGGTTGGATTTTATGGGCCAAGGAAGTGGAATAAGGCGATTTCGGCTCATTTCTGTGGGTGTTAGCCCACGGATTCTGGCGTTGCATGGGGTTCCGGTGCAAGATTCTCGAAACACCATACGAGGGGGTCCGCAAGAGGCCCGTGAAGAGGTCCATGTTGCCCGGTGGGGTTGGATGAGGCCTGGTTGGATTTTATGGGCCAAGGAAGTGGAAACAGGCGATTTTGGCTTATTTCTGTGGGTGTTAGCCCTCGGATTCTGGCGCTGCATGGGGTTCCGGCGCACGATTCTCGATAAACCATACGATGGGGTCCGCAAGAGGCCCGGCAAGAGGTCCATGTTTCCCGGCGGGGTGGGATGAGGCCTGGTTGGATTTTATGGGCCAAGGAAGTGGAAACAGGCGATTTCGGCTCATTTCTGTGGGTGTTAGCCCACGGATTCTGGCGCTGCATGGGGTTCTAGCGCAAGATTCTCGAAAAACCATATGAGGGGGTTTGCCAGAGGCCCGGCAAGAGGTCCATGTCGCCCGGCGGGGTTGGATGAGGCAGGGTTGGATTTTATGGGCCATGGAAGTGGAAACAGGCGATTTCGGCTCATTTCTGTGGGTGTTAGCCCACGGATTCTGGCGCTGCATGGGGTTCCGGCGCAAGATTCTCGATAAACCATACGAGGGGGTCCGCAAGAGACCGGGCAAGAGGTCCATGTCGCCCGCTGGGGTTGGATGAGGCCTGGTTGGATTTTATGGGCCAAGGAAGTGGAAACAGGCGATTTCGGCTCATTTCTGTGGGTGTTAGCCCACGAATTCTGGCGCTGCATGGGGTTCCGGCGCAAGATTCTCGAATAACCATACGAGAGGGTACGCAAGAGGCCCGACAAGAGGTCCATGTTGCCCGGCGGGGTTAGATGAGGCCTGGTTTGATTTTATGGGCTACGGAAGTGGAAACAGGAGATTTCGGCTCATTTCTGTGGATGTTAGCCCACGGATTCTGGCGCTGCATAGGGTTCTGGTGCAAGATTCTCGAAAAACCATACAAGGGGGTCCGCAAGAGGCCCGTGAAGAGGTCCATGTTGCCCGGCGGGGTTGGATGAGGCCTGGTTGGATTTTCTGGGCCAAGGAAGTGGAAACAGGCGATTTCGGCTCATTTCTGTGGGTGTTAGCCCACGGATTCTGGCGCTGCATGGGGTTCCGGCGCAAGATTCTCGAAAAACCATATGAGGGTGTCCGCAAGAGGCCCGGCAAGAGGTCCATGTCGCCCGGAGGGGTTGGATGAGGCCTGGTTGGATTTTATGGGCCAAGGAACTGGAAACAAGCGATTTCGGCTCATTTCTATGGTTGTTAGCCCACGGATTCTGGCGCTGCATGGGGTTCCGGCGCAAGATTCTCGAAAAACCATACGAGGGGGTCCGTAAGAGGCCCGGCAAGAGGTCCATGTCGCTCGGCGGGGTTGGATGAGGCCTGGTTGGATTTTATGGGCCAAGGAAGTGGAAACAGGCGATTTCGGCTCATTTCTGTGGGTGTTAGCCCACGGATTTTAGCACTGCATGGGGTTCCAGCGCAAGATTCTCGAAAAACCATACGAGGGGGTCCGCAAGAGGCCCGGCAAGAGGTCCATGTCACCCGGAGGGGTTGGATGAGGCCTAGTTGGATTTTATGGGCCAAGGAAGTAGAAACAGGCGATTTCGGCTCATTTCTGTGGGTGTTAGCCCACGGATTCTGGCGCTGCATGGGGTTCCGGCGCAAGATTCTCGAAAAACCATTCGAGGGGGTCTGCAAGAGGCCCGGAAAGAGGTCCATGTCGCACGGCGGGGTTGGATGAGGCCTGGTTGGATTTTATGGGCCAAGGAAGTGGAAACAGGCGATTTCGGCTCATTTCTGTGGGTGTTAGCCCACGGATTCTGGCACTGCATGGGGTTCCGGCGCAAGATTCTCGAAAAACCATACGAGGGGGTCCGCAAGCGGCCCGGCAAGAGGTCCATGTTGCCCGGCGGGGTTGGATGAGGCCTGGTTGGATTTTATGGGCTACGGAAGTGGAAACAGGCGATTTCGGCTCATTTCTGTGGGTGTTAGCCCACGGATTCTGGTGCTGCATGGGGTTCCGGCGCATGATTCTCGAAAAACCATACAAGGGGGTCCGCAAGAGGCCCGTGAAGAGGTCCATGTTACCCGGCGGGGTTGGATGAGGCCTGGTTGGATTTTATGGGCCAAGGAAGTGGAAACAGGCGATTTCGGCTCATTTTTGTGGGTGTTAGCCCACTGATTCTGGCGCTGCATGGGGTTCCGGCGCAACATTCTCGAAAATCCATACGAGGGGGTCCGCTAGAGGCCCGGCAAGAGGTCCATGTCGCCCGGCGGGGTTGGATGAGGCCTGGTTTGATTTTATGGGCTACGGAAGTGGAAACAGGCGATTTCGGCTCATTTTTGTGGATGTTAGCCCACGGATTCTGGCGCTCCATGGGGTTCCGGCGCAACATTCTCGAAAAACCATACAAGGGGGTCCGCAAGAGGCCCGTGAAGAGGTCCATGTTGCTCGGCGGGGTTGGATGAGGCCTGGTTGGATTTTATGGGCCAAGGATGTGGAAACAGGCGATTTCGGCTCATTTCTGTGGGTGTTAGCCCACGGATTCTGGCGGTGCATGGGGTTCCGGCACAAGATTCTCGAAAAACGATACAAGGGGGTCCGCAAGAGGCCCGTGAAGAGGTGCATGTTGCCCGGCAGGGTGGGATGAGGCCTGGTTGGATTTTATGGGCCAAGGATGTGGAAACAGGTGATTTCGACTCATTTCTGTGGGTGTTAGCCCACGAATTCTGGCGCTGCATGGGGTTCCGGCGCAAGATTCTCGAAAAACCATACGAGTGGGTCCGCAAGAGGCCGGGCAAGAGGTCCATGTCGCCCGCTGGGGTTGGATGAGGCCTGGTTGGATTTTATGGGCCAAGGAAGTGGAAACAGGCGATTTCGGCTCATTTTTGTGGGTGTTAGCCCACTGATTCTGGCGCTGCATGGGGTTCCGGCGCAACATTCTCGAAAATCCATACGAGGGGGTCCGCAAGAGGCCCGGCAAGAGGTCCATGTCGCCCGGTGGGGTTTGATGAGGCCTGGTTGGATTTTATGGGCCAAGGATGTGGAAACAGGCGATTTCGGCACATTTCTGTGGGTGTTAGCCCACGGATTCTGGCGCTGCATGGGGTTCCGGCGCAAGATTCTCGAAAAACCATACGAGTGGGTCCGCAAGAGGCCCGGCAAGAGGTCTATGTCGCCCGGCGGGGTTGGATGAGGCCTGGTTGGACTTTATGGGCCAAGGAAGTGGAAACAGGCGATTTCGGCTTATTTCTGTGTGTGTTAGCCCACGAATTCTGGCGCTGCATGGGGTTCCGGCGCAAGATTCTCGAAAAACCATACGAGGGGGTCCGCAAGAGGCCCGGCAAGAGGTCCATGTTGCCCGGCGGGGTTGGATGAGGCTTGGTTGGATTTTATGGGCCAAGGAAGTGGAAACAGGCGACTTCGGCTCATTTCTGTGGGTGTTAGCCCACGGATTCTGGCTCTGCATGGGGTTCCGGCGCAAGATTCTCGAAAAACCATATGAGGGTGTCCGCAAGAGGCCCGGCAAGAGGTCCATGTCGCCCGGAGGGGTTGGATGAGGCCTGGTTGGATTTTATGGGCCAAGGAAGTGGAAACAGGCGATTTCGGCTCATTTCTATGGTTGTTAGCCCACGGATTCTGGCGCTGCATGGGGTTCCGGCGCAAGATTCTCGGAAAACTATACGAGGGGGTCCGCAAAAGGCCCGACAAGAGGTCCATGTCGCCCGGCGGGGTTTGATGAGGCCTGGTTGGATTTTATGGGCCAAGGAAGTGGAAACAGGCGATTTCGGCTCATTTCTGTGGGTGTTAGCCCACGGATTCTGGCGCTGCATGGGGTTCCGGCGCAAGATTCTCGAAAAACCATACGAAGGGGTCCGCAAGAGGCCAGGCAAGAGGTCCATGTTACCCGGCGGGGTTGGATGAGGCCTGGTTGGATTTTATGGGCCAAGGAAGTGGAAACAGGCGATTTCAGCTCATTTCTGTGGGTGTTAGCCCACGGATTCTGGCGCTGCATGGGGTTCCGGCGTACGATTCTCGAAAAACCATACGAGGGGGTCCAAAAGAAGCCCGTGAAGAGGTCCATGTTGCCCGGCGGGATTGGATGAGGCTTGGTTGGATTTTATGGGCCAAGGAAGTGGAAACAGGCGATTTCGGCTCATTTCTGTGGGTGTTAGCCCACGGATTCTGGCACTGCATGGGGTTCTGGCACAAGATTCTCGATTAACCATACGAGGGTGTCCGCAAGAAGCCCGTGAAGAGGTCCATGTTGCCCGACGGGGTTAGATGAGGCCTGGTTGGATTTTATGGGCCAAGGAAGTGAAAACAGGCGATTTCGGCTCATTTCTCTGTGTGTTAGCCCACGAATTCTGGCGCTGCATGGGGTTCCGGTGCAAGATTCTCAAAAAACCATACGAGAGGGTCCGCAAGAGGCCCGACAAGAGGTCTATGTCGCCCGGCGGGGTTAGATGAGGCCTGGTTGGATTTTATAGGCCAAGGAAGTGGAAACAGGCGATTTCGGCTCAATTCTGTGGGTGTAAGCCCACGGATTCTGGCGCTGCATGGGGTTACGGCGCAAGATTCTCGAAAAACATACGAGGGGGTCCGCAAGAGGCCCGGCAAGAGGTCCATGTCACCCGGCGGGGTTGGATGAGGCCTGGTTGGATTTTATGGGCCAAGGAAGTGGAAACAGGCGATTTCGGCTCATTTCTGTGGTTGTTAGCCCACGGATTCTGGCGCTGCATGGGGTTCCGACGCAAGATTCTCGATAATCCATACGAGGGGGTCCGCAAGAGGCCCGGCAAGAGGTCCATGTCGCCCGGTGGGGTTTGATGAGGCCTGGTTGGATTTTATGGGCCAAGGATGTGGAAACAGGCGATTTCGGCTCATTTCTGTGGTTGTTAGCCCACGGATTCTGGCGCTGCATGGGGTTCCGACGCAAGATTCTCGAAAACCATACGAGGGGGTCCACAAAAGGCCCGGCAAGAGGTCCATGTTGCCCGGCGGGGTTGGATGAGGCCTTGTTGGATTTTATGGGCCAAGGAAGTGGAAACAGGCGATTTCGGCTCATTTCTGTGGGTGTTAGCCCACGGGGTCTGGCGCTGCATGGGGTTCCGGCGCAAGATTCTCGAAAAACCATACGAGGGGGTCCGCAAGAGGCCCGGAAAGAGGTCCATGTTGCCCGGCGGGGTTGGATGAGGCCTGGTTGGATTTTATGGGCCAAGGAAGTTGAAACAGGCGATTTCGGCGCATTTCTGTGGGTGTTAGCCCACGGATTCTGGCGCTGCATGGGGTTCCGGCACATGATTCTCGAAAAACCATACGAGGGGGTCCGCAAGAGGCCCATGAAGAGGTCCATGTTTCCCGGCGGGGTTGGATGAGGCCTGGTTGGATTTTATGGGCCAAGGAAGTGGAAACAGGCAATTTCGGCTCATTTCTGTGGGTGTTAGCCCACGGATTCTGGCGCTGCATGGGGTTCCGGCGCAAGATTCTCAAAAAACCATACGAGAGGGTCCGCAAGAGGCCCGACAAGAGGCCCATGTCGCCCGGCGGGGTTGGATGAGGCCTGGTTGGATTTTATGGGCCAAGGAAGTGGAAACAGGCAATTTCGGCTCATTTCTGTGGGTGTTAGCCCACGGATTCTGGCGCTGCATGGGGTTCCGGCACAAGATTCTCAAAAAACCATACGAGGGGGTCCGCAAGATGCCCGGCAACATGTCGCCCGGCGGGGTTGGATGAGGCCTGGTTGGATTTTATGGGCCAAGGAATTGGAAACAAGCGATTTCGGCTCATTTCTGTGGGTGTTAGCCCACGGATTCTGGCGCTTCATGGGGTTCCGGCGCAAGATTATCGAAAAACCATACGAGGGGGTCCGCAAGAGGCCCGACAAGAGGTCCATGTTGCCTGGCGGGGTTGGATGAGGCCTGGTTGGATTTTATGGGCCAAGGAAGTGGAAACAGGCGATTTCAGCTCATTTCTGTGGGTGTTAGCCCACGGATTCTGGCACTGCATGGGGTTCCGGCGCAAGATTCTTGAAAAACCATACGAGGGGGTCTGCAAGAGGCCTGGCAAGAGGTCCATGTCGCCCGGCGGGGTTGGATTAGGCCTGGTTGGATTTTATGGGCCAAAAAAGTGGAAACAGGCGATTTCGGCTCATATCTGTGGGTGTTAGCCGACGGATTCTGGCGCTGCATAGGGTTTTGGCGCAAGATTCTGGAAAAACCATACGAGGGGGTCCGCAAGAGACCCGTGAAGAGGTCCATGTAGCCCGGCGGGGTTTGAGAAGGCCTGGTTGGATTTTATGGGCCAAGGAAGCGGAAACAGGCGATTTCGGCTCATTTCTGTGGGTGTTAGCCAACGGATTCTGGCGCTGCATGGGGTTCCGGCGCAAGATTCTCGAAAAAACCCATACGAGGGGGTCTACAAGAGGCCCGACAAGAGGTTCATGTCGCCCGGCGGGGTCGGATGAGGCCTGGTTGGATTTTATGGGCCAAGGAAGTGGTAACAGGCGATTTCGGCTCATTTCTATGGGTGTTAGCCCACGGATTCTGGCGCTGCATAGGGTTTCGGCGCAAGATTCTGGAAAAACCATACGAGGGGGTCCGCAAGAGGCCCGGCAAGAGGTCCATGTCACCCGGCGGGTTTGGAGGAGGCCTGGTTGGATTTTATGGGCCAAGGAAGCGGAAACAAGCGATTTCGGCTCATTTCTGTGGGTGTTAGCCCACGGATTCTGGCGCTGCATGGGGTTCCGGCGCAAGATTCTTGAAAAACCATACGAGGGGGTCTGCAAGAGGCCCATGAAGAGTTCCATGTTGCCCGGCGGGGTTGGAGGAGGCCTGGTTGGATTTTATGGGCCAAGGAAGTGGAAACAGGCGATTTCGGCTTATTTCTGTGGGTGTTAGCCCACGAATTCTGGCGCTGCATGGGGTTCCGGCCAAGATTCTCGAAAAACCATACGAGGGGGTCCGCAAGAGGCCCGGCAAGAGGTCCATGTCGCCCGGTGGGGTTGGATAAGGCCTGGTTGGATTTTATGGGCCAAGGAAGTGGAAACAGGCGATTTCGGCTCATTTCTGTGGGTGTTAGCCCACGGATTCTGGCGCTGCATGGGGTTCCGGCGCAAGATTCTCGAAAAACCATACGAGGGGGTCCGCAAGAGGCCCGACAAGAGGTCCAGGTCACCCGGCGGGGTTGGATGAGGCCTGGTTGGATTTTATGGGCCAAGGAAGTGGAAACAGGCGATTTCGGCTCATTTCTGTGGGTGTTAGCCCACGGATTCTGGCGCTGCATAGGGTTTCGGCGCAAGATTCTTGAAAAACCATACGAGGGGGTCCGCAAGAGGCCCGACAAGAGGTCCATGTTTCCCGGCGGGGATGGATGAGGCCTGGTTGGATTTTATGGGCCAAGGAAGTGGAAACAGGCAATTTCGGCTCATTTCTGTGGGTGTTATCCCACGGATTCTGGCTCTGCATGGGGTTTCGGTGCAAGATTCTCTAAAAACCATACGATGGGATCCGCAAGAGGCCCGGCAAGAGGTCCATGTCGCCCGGCGTGGTTGGATGAGGCCTGGTTGTATTTTATGGGCCACGGAAGTGGAAACAGGCGATTTTGGCTCATTTCTGTGGGTGTTAGCCCACGGATTCTGGCGCTGCATGGGGTTCCGGCGCAAGATTCTCCAAAAACCACACGAGGGGGTCTGCAAGAGGCCCGTGAAGAGGTCCATGTTGCCCGGCGGGGTTGGATGAGGCCTGGTTGGATTTTATGGGCCGAGGAAGTGGAAACAGGCGATTTCGGCTCATTTCTGTGGGTGTTAGCCCACGGATTCTGGTGCTACATGGGGTTCCGGCGTAAGAAATTCGAAAAACCATACGAGGGGGTCCGCAAGAGGCCCGTGAAGAGGTCCTTGTTTCTTGGCGGGGTTGGATGAGGCCTGGTTGGATTTTATGGGCCAAGGAAGTGGAAACAGGCGATTTCGGCTCATTTCTGTGGGTGTTAGCCCACGGATTCTAGCGCTTCATGGGGTTCCGGCGCAAGATTCTCGAAAAACCATACGAGGGGGTCCGCAAGAGGCCCGGCAAGAGGTCCATGTCACCCGACGGGGTTGGATGAGGCATGCTTGGATTTTATGGGCCAAGGAAGTGGGAACAGGCGATTTCGGCTCATTTCTGTGGGTGTTAGCCCACGGATTCTGGCGCTGCATGGGGTTCCGGTGCAAGATTCTCGAAAAACCATACGAGGGGGTCCGCAAGAGGCCC
>JARACL010000164.1:0-14791 GCA_029948455.1 Solanum rostratum | reverse complement strand
ATGTCACCCGGCGGGGTTGGATGAGGCCTGGTTGGATTTTATGGGCCAAGGAAGTGGAAACATGCGATTTCGGCTCATTTCTGTGGGTGTTAGCCCACGGATTCTGGCGCTGCATGGGGTTCCGGCGCAAGATTCTCAAAAAACCATACGAGGGGGTCCGCAAGAGGTCCATGTCGCCCGGCGGGGTTGGATGAGGCCTGGTTGGATTTTATGGGCCAAGGTAGTGGAAACAGGCAATTTCGGCTCATTTCTGTGGGTGTTAGCCCACGGATTCTGGCGCTGCATGGGGTTTCGGCGCAAGATTCTCGAAAAACCATACGAGGGGGTCCGCAAGAGGCCCGGCAAGAGGTACATGTCGCCCGGCGGGGTTGGATGAGGCCTGGTTGGATTTTATGGGCCAAGGAAGTGGAAACAGGCGATTTCGGCTCATTTCTGTGGGTGTTAGCCCACGGATTCTGGCACTGCATAGGGTTCCGGCGCAAGATTCTCGAAAAACCATACGAGGGGGTCCGCAAGAGGCCCGGCAAGAGGTCCATGTTGCCCGGCGGGGTTGGATGAGGCCAGGTTGGATTTTATGGGCCAAGGAAGTGGAAACAGGTGATTTCGGCTCATTTCTGTGGGTGTTAGCCCACGGATTATGGCGTTGTATGGGGTCCGGTGCAAGATTCTAGAAAAACCATACGAGGGGGTCCGCAAGAGGCCCGTAAAAGAGGTCCATGTTGTCCGGCGGGGTTGGATGAGGCCTGGGTTGATTTTATGGGCCAAGGAAGTGGAAACAGGCTATTTCGGCTCATTTCTGTGGGGGTTAGCCCACGGATTCTTGCGCTACATGGGGTTCCGGCGTAAGATTCTCGAAAAACCAAACGAAGGGGTCCGCAAGAGGCCCAGCAAGAGGTCAATGTCGCCCGGCGGGGTTGGATGAGGCCTGGTTGGATTTTATGGGCCAAGGAAGTGGAAACAGGCGATTTCGGCTCATTTCTGTGGGTGTTAGCCCACGGATTCTGGCGCTGCATGGGGTTCCGGCGCAAGATTCTCGAAACACCATACGAGGGGGTCCGCAAGAGTCCCGGCAAGAGGTCCATGTTGCCTGGCGGGGTAGGATGAGGCCTGGTTGGATTTTATTGGCCAAGAAAGTGGAAACAGGCGATTTCGGCTCATTTCTGTGGGTGTTAGCCCACGGATTCTGGCGCTGCATGGGGTTCCGGCGCAAGATTCTTGAAAAACCATACGAGGGGGTGTGCAAGAGGCCCGACAAGAGGTCCATGTCTCCCGGCGGGGTTGGATGAGGCCTGGTTGGATTTTATGGGCCAAGGAAGTGGAAACAAGCGATTTCGGCTCATTTCTGTGGGTGTTAGCCCACGAATTCTGGCGCTGCATGGGGTTCCGGCGCAAGATTCTCGAAACACCATACGAGGGGGTCCGCAAGAGGCCCGGCAAGAGGTCCATGTCGCCCGGCGGGGTTGGATGAGGCCTGCTTGGATTTTATGGGCCAAGGAAGTGGAAACAGGCGATTTCGGCTCATTTCTGTGGGTGTTAGCCCACGGATTATGGCGTTGTATGCGGTTCCGGCGCAAGATTCTATAAAAACCATACGAGGGGGTCCGCAAGAGGCCCGTAAAAGAGGTCCATGTTGCCCGGCGGGGTTGGATGAAGCCTGGGTTGATTTTATGGGCCAAGGAAGTGGAAACAGGCGATTTCGGCTCATTTCTGTGGGTGTTAGCCCACGGATTCTTGCGCTGCATGGGGTTCCGGTGCAAGATTCTCGAAAAACCAAACGAAGGGGTCCGCAAGAGGCCCAGCAAGAGGTCCATGTCGCCCGGCAGGGTTGGATGAGGCCTGGTTGGATTTTATGGGCCAAGAAAGTGGAAAGAGGCGATTTCGGCTCATTTCTGTGGGTGTTAGCCCACGGATTCTGGCGCTGCATGGGGTTCCGGCGCAAGATTCTCGAAAAACCATACGAGGGGGTCCGCAAGAGGCCCGGAAAGAGGTCCATGTTGCCTGGCGGGGTTGGATGAGGCCTGGTTGGATTTTATTTTCCATGGAAGTGGAAACAGGCGATTTCGGCTCATTTCTGTGGGTGTTAGCCCACGGATTCTGGCGCTGCATGGGGTTCCGGCGCAAGATTCTTGAAAAACCATACGAGGGGGTGTGCAAGAGGCCCGACAAGAGGTCCATGTCGCCCGGCGGGGTTGGATGAGGCCTGGTTGGATTTTATGGGCCAAGGAAGTGGAAACAAGCGATTTCGGCTCATTTCTGTGGGTGTTAGCCCACGAATTCTGGCGCTGCATGGGGTTCCGGCGCAAGATTCTCGAAAAACCATACGAGGGGGTCCGCAAGAGGCCCGGCAAGAGGTCCATGTCGCCCGGCGGGGTTGGATGAGGCCTGCTTGGATTTTATGGGGCAAGGAAGTGGAAACAGGCGATTTCGGCTCATTTCTGTGAGTGTTAGCCCACGGATTCTGGCGCTGCATGGGGTTCTGGTGCAAGATTCTCGAAAAACCATACGAGGGGGTCTGCAAGAGGCTCGGCAAGAGGTCCATGTCGCCCGACGGGGTTGGATGAGGCCTGGTTGGATTTTATGGGCCAAGGAAGTGGAAACAGGCGATTTCGGCTCATTTCTGTGGGCGTTAGCCCACGGATTCTGGCGCTGCATGGGGTTTCAGGCGCAAGATTCTCGAAAATCCATACGAGGGGGTCTGCAGGAGGCCCGGCAAGAGGTCCATGTCGCCCGGCGGGGTTGGGTGAGGCCTGGTTGGATTTTATGGGCCAAGGAAGTGGAAACAGGTGATTTCGGCTCATTTCTGTGGGTGTTAGCCCACGGATTCTGGCGCTGCATGGGGTTCCGGCGCAAGATTCTCGAAAAACCATACGAGGGGGTCCGCAAGAGGCCCGGCAAGAGATCCGTGTCGCCCGGCGGGGTTGGATGAGGCCTGGTTGGATTTTATGGGCCAAGGAAGTAGAAACAGGCGATTTCGGCTCATTTCTGTGGGTGTTAGCCCATGGATTCTGGCGCTGCATGGGGTTCCGGTGCAAGATTCTCGAAAAACCATATGAGGAGGTCCGCAAGAGGTCCATGTCGGCCGGCGGGGTTGGATGAGGCCTGGTTGGATTTTATGGGCCAAGGAAGTGGAAACAGGCGATTTCGGCTCATTTCTGTGGGTGTTAGCCCGCGGATTCTGGCGCTGCATGGGGTTCCGACGCAAGATTCTCAAAAAACCATACAAGGGGGTCCGCAAGAGGCCCGGCAAGAGGTCCATGTCACTCGGCGGGGTTGGATGAGGCCTGGTTGGACTTTATGGGCCAAGGAAGTGGAAACAGGCGATTTCGGCTCATTTCTGTGGGTGTTAGCCCACGGATTTTGGCGCTGCATGGGGTTCCGGTGCAAGACTCTCGAAAAACCATACGAGGGGGTCCGCAAGAGGCCCGGCAAGAGTTCCATGTCGCCCGGCGGGTTTGGATGAGGCCTGGTTGGATTTTATGGGCCAAGGAAGTGGAAACAGGCGATTTCGGCTCATTTCTGTGGATATTAGCCCACGGATTCTGGCGCTGCATGGGCTTCCGGCGCAAGATTCTCGAAAAACCATACGAGGGGGTCCGCAAGAGGTACGGCGAGAGGTCCATGTTGCCCGGCGGGGTGGGATGAGGCCTGGTTGGATTTTATGGGCCAAGGAAGTGGAAACAAGCGATTTCGGATCATTTCTGTGGGTGTTAGCCCACGGATTCTGGCGCTGCATGGGGTTCCGGTGGAAGATTCTTGAAAAACCATACGAGGGGGTCCGCAAGAGGCCCGGCAAGAGGTCCATGTCGCCCGGCGGGGTTTGATGAGGCCTGCTTGGATTTTATGGGCCAAGGAAGTGGAAACAGGCGATTTCGGCTCATTTCTGTGGGTGTTAGCCCACGGATTTTGGCGCTGCATGGGGTTCCGGCGCAAGATTCTCAAAAAACCATACGAGGAGGTCCGCAAGAGGTCCATGTCGCCCGGCGGGGTTGGATGAGGCCTGGTTGGATTTTATGGGCCAAGGAAGTGGAAACAGGCAATTTCGGCTCATTTCTGTGGGTGTTAGCCCACGGATTCTGGCGCTGCATGAGGTTTCGGCGCAAGATTCTCGAAAAACCATACGAGGGGGTCCGCAAGAGGCCCGGCAAGAGGTCCATATCGCCCGGCGGGGTTGGATGAGGCCTGGTTGGATTTTATAGGCCAAGGAAGTGGAAACAGGCGATTTCGGCTCATTTCTGTGGGTGTTAGCCCACAGATTCTGGCACTGCATAGGGTTCCGGCGCAAGATTCTCGAATAACCATACGAGGGGGTCCGCAAGAAGCCCGGCAAGAGGTCCATGTTGCCCGGCGGGGTTGGATGAGGCCAGGTTGGATTTTATGGGCCAAGGAAGTGGAAACAGGTGATTTCGGCTCATTTCTGTGGCTGTTAGCCCACGGATTATGGCGCTGTATGGGGTTCCGGCGCAAGATTCTAGAAAAACCATACGAGGGGGTCCGCAAGAGGCCCTTAAAAGAGGTCCATGTCGCCCGGCGGGGTTGGATGAGGCCTGGGTTGACTTTATGGGCCAAGGAAGTGCAAACAGGCGATTTCGGCTCATTTCTATGGGTGTTAGCCCACGGATTCTTGCGCTGCATGGGGTTCCGGCGCAAGATTCACGAAAAACCAAACGAAGGGGTCCGCAAGAGGCCCAGCAAGAGGTCCATGTCGCCCGGCGGGGTTGGATGAGGCCTGGATGGATTTTATGGGCCAAGGAAGTGGAAACAGGCGATTTCGGCTCATTTCTATGGGTGTTAGCCCACGGATTCTGGCGCTGCATGGGGTTCCGGCGCAACATTCTCAAAAAGCCATACGAGGGGGTCCGCAAGAGGCCCGTCAAGAGGTCCATGTTGCCTGGCGGGGTTGGATGAGGCCTGGTTGGATTTTATTGGCCAAGGAAGTGGAAACAGGCGATTTCGGCTCATTTCTGTGGGTGTTAGCCCACGGAATCTAGCGCTGCATGGGGTTCCGGTGGAAGATTCTCGAAAAACCATACGAGGGGGTCCGCAAGAGGCCCGGCAGGAGGTCCATGTCGTCAGGCGGGGTTGGATGAGGCCTGCTTGGATTTTATGGGCCAAGGAAGTGGAAACAGGCGATTTCGGCTCATTTCTGTGGGTGTTAGCCCACGGATTCTGGCGCTGCATGGGGTTCCGGCGCAAGATTCTCAAAAAACCATACGAGGAGGTCCGCAAGAGGTCCATGTCGCCCGGCGGGGTTGGATGAGGCCTGGTTGGATTTTATGGGCCAAGGAAGTGGAAACAGGCAATTTCGGCTCATTTCTGTGGGTGTTAGCCCACGGATTCTGGCGCTGCATGGGGTTTCGGCGCAAGATTCTCGAAAAACCATACGAGGGGGTCCGCAAGAGGCCCGGCAAGAGGTACATGTCGCCCGGCGGGGTTGGATGAGGCCTGGTTGGATTTTATGGGCCAAGGAAGTGGAAACAGGCGATTTCGGCTCATTTCTGTGGATGTTAGCCCACGGATTCTGGCACTGCATAGGGTTCCGGCGCAAGATTCTCGAAAAACCATACGAGGGGGTCCGCAAGAGGCCCACCAAGAGGTCCATGTTGCCCGGCGAGGTTGGATGAGGCCAGGTTGGATTTTATGGGCCAAGGAAGTGGAAACAGGTGATTTCGGCTCATTTCTGTGGGTGTTAGCCCACGGATTATGGCGCTGCATGGGGTCCGGCGCAAGATTCTAGAAAAACCATACGAGGGGGTCCGCAAGAGGCCCGTAAAAGAGGTCCATGTTGCCCGGCGGGGTTGGATGAGGCCTGGGTTGATTTTATGGGCCAAGGAAGTGGAAACAGGAGATTTCGGCTCATTTCTGTGGGGGTTAGCCCACGGATTCTTGCGCTGCATGGGGTTCCGGCGCAAGATTCTCGAAAAACCAAACGAAGGGGTCCGCAAGAGGCCCAGCAAGAGGTCAATGTCGCCCGGCGGGGTTGGATGAGGCCTGGTTGGATTTTATGGGCCAAGGAAGTGGAAACAGGCGATTTCGGCTCATTTCTATGGGTGTTAGCCCACGGATTCTGGCGCTGCATGGGGTTCCGGCGCAAGATTCTCGAAACACCATACGAGGGGGTCCGCAAGAGGCCCGGCAAGAGGTCCATGTTGCCTGGCGGGGTAGGATGAGGCCTGGTTGGATTTTATTGGCCAAGAAAGTGGAAACAGGCGATTTCGGCTCATTTCTGTGGGTGTTAGCCCACGGATTCTGGCGCTGCATGGGGTTCCGGCGCAAGATTCTTGAAAAACCATACGAGGGGGTGTGCAAGAGGCCCGTAAAGAGGTCCATGTCGCCCGGCGGGGTTGGATGAGGCCTGGTTGGATTTTATGGGCCAAGGAAGTGGAAACAAGCGATTTCGGCTCATTTCTGTGGGTGTTAGCCCACGGATTCTGGCGCTGCATGGGGTTCCGGCGCAAGATTCTCGAAACACCATACGAGGGGGTCCGCAAGAGGCCCGGCAAGAGGTCCATGTCGCCCGGCGGGGTTGGATGAGGCCTGCTTGGATTTTATGGGCCAAGGAAGTGGAAACAGGCGATTTCGGCTCATTTCTGTGGGTGTTAGCCCACGGATTCTGGCGCTGCATGGGGTTCCGACGCAAGATTCTTGAAAAACCATACGAGGGGGTCCACAAGAGGCCCGGCAAGAGGTCCATGTTGCCCGGCGAGGTTGGATGAGGCCAGGTTGGATTTTATGGGCCAAGGAAGTGGAAACAGGTGATTTCGGCTCATTTCTGTGGGTGTTAGCCCACGGATTATGGCGTTGTATGGGGTTCTGGCGCAAGATTCTATAAAAACCATACGAGGGGGTCCGCAAGAGGCCCGTAAAAGAGGTCCATGTTGCCCGGCGGGGTTGGATGAGGCCTGGGTTGATTTTATGGGCCAAGGAAATGGAAACAGGCGATTTCGGCTCATTTCTGTGGGTGTTAGCCCACGGATTCTTGCGCTGAATGGGGTTCCGGTGCAAGATTCTCGAAAAACCAAACGAAGGGGTCCGCAAGAGGCCCAGCAAGAGGTCCATGTCGCCCGGCAGGGTTGGATGAGGCCTGGTTGGATTTTATGGGCCAAGAAAGTGGAAACAGGCGATTTTGGCTCATTTCTGTGGGTGTTAGCCCACGGATTCTGGCGCTGCATGGGGTTCCGGCGCAAGATTCTCGAAAAACCATACGAGGGGGTCCGCAAGAGGCCCGGAAAGAGGTCCATGTTGCCTGGCGGGGTTGGATGAGGCCTGGTTGGATTTTATTTTCCATGGAAGTGGAAACAGGCGATTTCGGCTCATTTCTGTGGGTGTTAGCCCACGGATTCTGGCGCTGCATGGGGTTTCGGCGCAAGATTCTTGAAAAACCATACGAGGGGGTGTGCAAGAGGCCCGACAAGAGGTCCATGTCGCCCGGCGGGGTTGGATGAGGCCTGGTTGGATTTTATGGGCCAAGGAAGTGGAAACAAGCGATTTCGGCTCATTTCTGTGGGTGTTAGCCCACGGATTCTGGCGCTGCATGGGTTCCGGCGCAAGATTCTCGAAAAACCATACGAGGGGGTCCGCAAGAGGCCCGGCAAGAGGTCCATGTCGCCCGGCGGGGTTGGATGAGGCCTGCTTGGATTTTATGGGGCAAGGAAGTGGAAACAGGCGATTTCGGCTCATTTCTGTGAGTGTTAGCCCACGGATTCTGGCGCTGCATGGGGTTCTGGTGCAAGATTTTCGAAAAACCATACGAGGGGGTCTGCAAGAGGCTCAGCAAGAGGTCCATGTCGCCCGACGGGGTTGGATGAGGCCTGGTTGGATTTTATGGGCCAAGGAAGTGGAAACAGGCGATTTCGGCTCATTTCTGTGGGCGTTAGCCCACGGATTCTGGCGCTGCATGGGGTTTCAGGCGCAAGATTCTCGAAAATCCATACGAGGGGGTCTGCAAGAGGCCCGGCAAGAGGTCCATGTCGCCCGGCGGGGTTGGGTGAGGCCTGGTTGGATTTTATGGGCCAAGGAAGTGGAAACAGGCGATTTCGGCTCATTTCTGTGGGTGTTAGCCCACGGATTCTGGCGCTGCATGGGGTTCCGGCGCAAGATTCTCGAAAAACGATACGAGGGGGTCCGCAAGAGGCCCGGCAAGAGATCCATGTCGCCCGGCGGGGTTGGATGAGGCCTGGTTGGATTTTATGGGCCAAGGAAGTAGAAACAGGCGATTTCGGCTCATTTCTGTGGGTGTTAGCCCATGGATTCTGGCGCTGCATGGGGTTCCGGTGCAAGATTCTCGAAAAACCATATGAGGAGGTCCGCAAGAGGTCCATGTCGGCCGGCGGGGTTGGATGAGGCCTGGTTGGATTTTATGGGCCAAGGAAGTGGAAACAGGCGATTTCGGCTCATTTCTGTGGGTGTTAGCCCGCGGATTCTGGCGCTGCATGGGGTTCCGACGCAAGATTCTCAAAAAACCATACAAGGGGGTCCGCAAGAGGCCCGGCAAGAGGTCCATGTCACTCGGCGGGGTTGGATGAGGCCTGGTTGGATTTTATGGGCCAAGGAAGTGGAAACAGGCGATTTCGGCTCATTTCTGTGGGTTTTAGCCCACGGATTCTGGCGCTGCATGGGGTTCCGGTGCAAGATTCTCGAAAAACCATACGAGGGGGTCCATAAGAGGCCCGGCAAGAGGTCCATGTCTCCCGGCGGGGTAGGATGAGGCCTGGTTGGTTTTTATAGGCCAAGGAAGTGGAAACAGGCGATTTCGGCTCATTTCTGTGGGTGTTTGCCCACGAATTCTGGCGCTGCATGGGGTTCCAGCACAAGATTTTCAAAAAACCATACAAGGGGGTCCGCAAGAGGCCCGGCAAGAGGTCCATGTTGCCCGGCGGGGTTGGATGAGGCCTGGTTGGATTTTATGGGCCAAGGAAGTGGAAACAGGCGATTTCGGCTCATTTCTGTGGGTGTTAGCCCACGGATTCTGGCGCTGCATGGGGTTTCGGCGCAAGATTCTTGAAAAACCATACGAGGGGGTGTGCAAGAGGCCCGACAAGAGGTCCATGTCACCCGGCGGGGTTGGATGAGGCCTGGTTGGATTTTATGGGCCAAGGAAGTGGAAACAAGCGATTTCGGCTCATTTCTGTGGGTGTTAGCCCACGGATTCTGGCGCTGCATGGGTTCCGGCGCAAGATTCTCGAAAAACCATACGAGGGGGTCCGCAAGAGGCCCGGCAAGAGGTCCATGTCGCCCGGCGGGGTTGGATGAGGCCTGCTTGGATTTTATGGGGCAAGGAAGTGGAAACAGGCGATTTCGGCTCATTTCTGTGAGTGTTAGCCCACGGATTCTGGCGCTGCATGGGGTTCCGGTGAAGGATTCTCGAAAAACCATATGAGGAGGTCCGCAAGAGGTCCATGTCGGCCGGCGGGGTTGGATGAGGCCTGGTTGGATTTTATGGGCCAAGGAAGTGGAAACAGGCGATTTCGGCTCATTTCTGTGGGTGTTAGCCCGCGGATTCTGGCGCTGCATGGGGTTCCGACGCAAGATTCTCAAAAAACCATACAAGGGGGTCCGCAAGAGGCCCGGCAAGAGGTCCATGTCACTCGGTGGGGTTGGATGAGGCCTGGTTGGATTTTATGGGCCAAGGAAGTGGAAACAGGCGATTTCGGCTCATTTCTGTGGGTTTTAGCCCACGGATTCTGGCGCTGCATGGGGTTCCGGTGCAAGATTCTCGAAAAACCATACGAGGGGGTCCATAAGAGGCCCGGCAAGAGGTCCATGTCTCCCGGCGGGGTTGGATGAGGCCTGGTTGGTTTTTATAGGCCAAGGAAGTGGAAACAGGCGATTTCGGCTCATTTCTGTGGGTGTTTGCCCACGAATTCTGGCGCTGCATGGGGTTCCAGCACAAGATTTTCAAAAAACCATACAAGGGGGTCCGCAAGAGGCCCGGCAAGAGGTCCATGTTGCCCGGCGGGGTTGGATGAGGCCTGGTTGGATTTTATGGGCCAAGGAAGTGGAAACAGGCGATTTCGACTCATTTCTGTGGGTGTTAGCCCACGGATTCTGGCGCTGCATGGGGTTCCGGGGAAAGATTCTCGAAAAACCATACGAGGGGGTCCGTAAGAGGCCCGGCAAGAGGTCCATGTCTCCCGGCGGGGTTGGATGAGGCCTGGTTGGTTTTTATGGGCCAAGGAAGTGGAAACAGGCGATTTCGGCTCATTTCTGTGGGTGTTAGCCCACGGATTCTGGCGCTGCATGGGGCTCTGGTGCAAGTTTCTTGAAAAACCATACAAGGGGGTCCGTAAGAGGCCCGACAAGAGGTCCATGTCCCCCGGCGGGGTTGGATGAGGCCTGGATGGTTTTTATGGGCCAAGGAAGTGGAAACAGGCGATTTCGGCTCATTTCTGTGGGTGTTTGCCCACGAATTCTGGCGCTGCATGGGGTTCCAGCACAAGATTCTCGAAAAACCATACGAGGGGGTCCGCAAGAGGCCCGGCAAGAGGTCCATGTTGCCCGGCGGGGTTGGAAGAGGCCTGGTTGGATTTTATTGGCGAAGGAAGTGGAAACAGGCGATTTCGGCTCATTTCTGTGGGTGTTAGCCCACGGATTCTGGCGCTGCATGGGGTTCCAGCGCAAGATTCTTGAAAACCCATACGAGGGGGTGCGCAAGAGGCCCGACAAGAGGTCCATGTCGCCCGGCGGGGTTGGATGAGGCCTGGTTGGATTTTATGGGCCGAGGAAGTGGAAACAGGCGATTTCGGCTCATTTCTGTGGGTGTTAGCCAACGGATTCTGGCGCTGCATGGGGTTCCGGCGCAAGATTCTCGAAAAACCATACGAGGGGGTCCGCAAGAGGCCCGGAAAGAGGTCCATGTTGCCTGGCGGGGTTGGATGAGGCCTTGTTGGATTTTATTTTCCATGGAAGTGGAAACAGGCGATTTCGGCTCATTTCTGTGGGTGTTAGCCCACGGATTCTGGCGCTGCATGGGGTTCCGGCGCAAGATTCTTGAAAAACCATACGAGGGGGTGTGCAAGAGGCCCGACAAGAGGTCCATGTCGCCCGGCGGGGTTGGATGAGGCCTGGTTGGATTTTATGGGCCAAGGAAGTGGAAACAAGCGATTTCGGCTCATTTCTGTGGGTGTTAGCCCACGGATTCTGGCGCTGCATGGGGTTCTGGCGCAAGATTCTTGAAAAACCATACGAGGGGGTCCGCCAGAGGCCCGGCAAGAGGTCCATGTCGCCCGACGGGGTTGGATGAGGCCTGCTTGGATTTTATGGGGCAAGGAAGTGGAAACAGGCGATTTCGGCTCATTTCTGTGAGTGTTAGCCCACGGATTCTGGCGCTGCATGGGGTTCTGGCGCAAGATTCACGAAAAACCATACGAGGGGGTCTGCAAGGGGCTCGGCAAGAGGTCCATGTCGCCCGACGGGGTTGGATGAGGCCTGGTTGGATTTTATTGGCCAAGGAAGTGGAAACAGGCGATTTCGGCTCATTTCTGTGGGCGTTAGCCCACGGATTCTGGCGCTGCATGGGGTTCCGGCGCAAGATTCTCGAAAATTCATACGAGGGGGTCTGCAAGAGGCCCGGCAAGAGGTCCATGTCGCCCGGCGGGGTTGGATGAGGCCTGGTTGGATTTTATGGGCCAAGGAAGTAGAAACAGGCGATTTCGGCTCATTTCTGTGGGTGTTAGCCCACGGATTCTTGCGCTGCATGGGGTTCCGGCGCAAGATTCTCGAAAAACCATACGAGGGGGTCCGCAAGAGGCCTGGCAAGAGATCCATGTCGCCCGGCGGGGTTGGATGAGGCCTGGTTGGATTTTATGGGCCAAGGAAGTAGAAACAGGCGATTTCGGCTCATTTCTGTGGGTGTTTGCCCACGAATTCTGGCGCTGCATGGGGTTCCAGCACAAGATTTTCAAAAAACCATACAAGGGGGTCCGCAAGAGGCCCGGCAAGAGGTCCATGTTGCCCGGCGGGGTTGGATGAGGCCTGGTTGGATTTTATGGGCCAAGGAAGTGGAAACAGGCGATTTCGACTCATTTCTGTGGGTGTTAGCCCACGGATTCTGGCGCTGCATGGGGTTCCGGGGAAAGATTCTCGAAAAACCATACGAGGGGGTCCGTAAGAGGCCCGGCAAGAGGTCCATGTCTCCCGGCGGGGTTGGATGAGGCCTGGTTGGTTTTTATGGGCCAAGGAAGTGGAAACAGGCGATTTCGGCTCATTTCTGTGGGTGTTAGCCCACGGATTCTGGCGCTGCATGGGGCTCTGGTGCAAGTTTCTTGAAAAACCATACAAGGGGGTCCGTAAGAGGCCCGACAAGAGGTCCATGTCCCCCGGCGGGGTTGGATGAGGCCTGGATGGTTTTTATGGGCCAAGGAAGTGGAAACAGGCGATTTCGGCTCATTTCTGTGGGTGTTTGCCCACGAATTCTGGCGCTGCATGGGGTTCCAGCACAAGATTCTCGAAAAAACCATACGAGGGGGTCCGCAAGAGGCCCGGCAAGAGGTCCATGTTGCCCGGCGGGGTTGGAAGAGGCCTGGTTGGATTTTATTGGCGAAGGAAGTGGAAACAGGCGATTTCGGCTCATTTCTGTGGGTGTTAGCCCACGGATTCTGGCGCTGCATGGGGTTCCAGCGCAAGATTCTTGAAAACCCATACGAGGGGGTGCGCAAGAGGCCCGACAAGAGGTCCATGTCGCCCGGCGGGGTTGGATGAGGGCCTGGTTGGATTTTATGGGCCGAGGAAGTGGAAACAGGCGATTTCGGCTCATTTCTGTGGGTGTTAGCCAACGGATTCTGGCGCTGCATGGGGTTCCGGCGCAAGATTCTCGAAAAACCATACGAGGGGGTCCGCAAGAGGCCCGGAAAGAGGTCCATGTTGCCTGGCGGGGTTGGATGAGGCCTGGTTGGATTTTATTTTCATGGAAGTGGAAACAGGCGATTTCGCTCATTTCTGTGGGTGTTAGCCCACGGATTCTGCGCTGCTGGGCATGGGGTCCGGCGCAAGATTCTTGAAAAACCATACGAGGGGGTGTGCAAGAGGCCCGACAAGAGGTCCATGTCGCCCGGCGGGGTTGGATGAGGCCTGGTTGGATTTTATGGGCCAAGGAAGTGGAAACAAGCGATTTCGGCTCATTTCTGTGGGTGTTAGCCCCACGGATTCTGGCGCTGCATGGGGTTCTGGCGCAAGATTCTTGAAAAACCATACGAGGGGGTCCGCCAGAGGCCCGCAAGAGGTCCATGTCGCCCGACGGGGTTGGATGAGGCCTGCCTTGGATTTATGGGGCAAGGAAGTGGAAACAGGCGATTTCCGGCTCATTTCTGTGAGTGTTAGCCCACGGATTCTGGCGCTGCATGGGGTTCTGGCGCAAGATTCACGAAAAACCATACGAGGGGGTCTGCAAGGGGCTCGGCAAGAGGTCCATGGTCGCCCGACGGGGTTGGATGAGGCCTGGTTGGATTTTATTGGCCAAGGAAGTGGAAACAGGCGATTTCGGCTCATTTCTGTGGGCGTTAGCCCACGGATTCTGGCGCTGCATGGGGTTCCGGCGCAAGATTCTCGAAAATTCATACGAGGGGGTCTGCAAGAGGCCCGGCAAGAGGTCCATGTCGCCCGGCGGGGTTGGGATGAGGGCCTGGTTGGATTTTATGGGCCAAGGAAGTAGAAACAGGCGATTTCGGCTCATTTCTGTGGGTGTTAGCCCACGGATTCTTGCGCTGCATGGGGTTCCGGCGCAAGATTCTCGAAAACCCATACGAGGGGGTCCGCAAGAGGCCTGGCAAGAGATCCATGTCGCCCGGCGGGGTTGGATGAGGCCTGGTTGGATTTTATGGGCCAAGGAAGTAGAAACAGGCGATTTCGGCTCATTTCTGTGGGTGTTAGCCCATGGATTCTGGCGCTGCATGGAGTTTCCGGTGCAAGATTCTCGAAAAACCATATGAGGAGGTCCGCAAGAGGTCCATGTCGGCCGGCGGGGTTGGATGAGGCCTGGTTGGATTTTATGGGCCAAGGAAGTGGAAACAGGCGATTTCGGCTCATTTCTGTGGGTGTTTGCCCACGAATTCTGGCGCTGCATGGGGTTCCAGCACAAGATTTTCAAAAAACCATACAAGGGGGTCCGCAAGAGGCCCGGCAAGAGGTCCATGTTGCCTGGCGGGGTTGGATGAGGCCCTGGTTGGATTTTATGGGCCAAGGAAGTGGAAACAGGCGATTTCGGCTCATTTCTGTGGGTGTTAGCCCACGGATTCTGGCGCTGCATGGGGTTCGGCGCAAGATTCTTGAAAAACCATACGAGGGGGTGTGCAAGAGGCCCCGACAAGAGGTCCATGTCGCCCGGCGGGGTTGGATGAGGCCTGGTTGGATTTTATGGGCCAAGGAAGTGGAAACAAGTGATTTCGGCTCATTTCTGTGGGTGTTAGCCGCACGGATTCTGGCGCTGCATGGGTTCCGGCGCAAGATTCTCGAAAAACCATACGAGGGGGTCCGCAAGAGGCCCGGCAAGAGGTCCATGTCGCCCGGCGGGGTTGGATGAGGCCTGCTTGGATTTTATGGGGCAAGGAAGTGGAAACAGGCGATTTCGCTCATTTCTGTGAGTGTTAGCCCACGAATTCTGGCGCTGCATGGGGTTCTGGTGCAAGATTCTCGAAAAACCATACGAGGGGGTCTGCAAGAGGCTCGGCAAGAGGTCCATGTCGCCCGACGGGGTTGGATGAGGCCTGGTTGGATTTTATGGGCCAAGGAAGTGGAAACAGGCGATTTCGGCTCATTTCTGTGGGCGTTAGCCCACGGATTCTGGCGCTGCATGGGGTTT